>VZTL01069869.1:6566-38251 GCA_013400535.1 Scopus umbretta
GCTACATATGCCCCCTTAGCCACTGGAAAAAAACCCTATATATTATTTCACTTATGCTCAGCTCCTAGTTGTTCCTGGGTGGAGGCAGAGTGATTCCACAGCCTAGCCTTGCAATTGGATATTATTCTTAAAATATTTTCTTTCAATTCAGTTAATTTAATTTAAATTAAATTAATTGAAAAGGGAAAGGGATTTCCTTTTAAACTCACTGCCTTAAGTTTCTTTAGACACTGCTCATTGTCCCTTATAATGCTACTCCACCTGACTTTAACTCCTGCCTCTTCTTCTCTGTTTAAATGAAAATTGTCACTGTAGGCTTTTAGTGTGCAGTGCAGAAAGGTGCTCTGAGATGTGACCTTGAAGTTTCACTCATGACATGGAACAAAACCTGATGTTTTTCATGGGAATGTTCATTTGGGACAAATATTGGAGGTTCTCATATGGACTATGTAGACGCCCCCTCATTACTACTTTTAAATATGTACAGCATGAAATATACAACTAGTCTAGACTCTTTCTTCTCAGTTGGAGGGAAGACTGTAAATCTAACGCACTTGGACAGCCATTCACTCAAAAGTTACTTTGCATCCTTTGCACCTCCTCCATTTTCATGGAGCTGCTCATGTTTCGTCACCTGTTTTCTAAGACGGCACTTAATGTTGCAAATACCTCTGAAAAGTGCAATGTACCCTTACCAGAGGTTGCTGGGATGTTCTTCCTAAACATCATCTCCTCTTTTTCCATCATTATTTCCTTATTTGACAAGTTCAAAACCCTGTTCCTATGCCCATATCTCCTGATAATAAGCAATTGGAAAAAATCAGAATATTTAGTGGCAGGTTGAGAAAGTAAAAAAACCTCACCAAACAATATCCTGTTTCCATCTCTCTCTCCATCTTTGAAGGAGGGCCTGAAATGATTGCTAACTAACCTTAACAAAGCAAGAACCCTTTCATGTCACTGTTATTCCAGGTGAGACCGACTTTCAGCTTGCAGCTTTGTTTTAGCAGGATGACACCGAAAGGAATATTGTTTATGGTGGGAATAAAATATGCACGATCTGGTTCAGAGTAAAACCAGAAAGATGGGTCCTATTTCATTGTTTTGCTTTAAAGGATAACTCATTTGGACCTCGTTTTAAAGGCAAATTTTAATTAAAAACACGTTGTGCAAAATTGCAAAGAAGTGGCTGTTAGAAGGTCAGCTATCTTGCAAGCAGCAAGTCATGGGAAAATTGTGCTATTAGGGGTTACATAAGCATAACAAACTTTCATCTCTAATTGCTATTTAATTTGTTCCTTTGAATAGATTGCATAGCTCTGTTGGCCTTCAGGGCTTTAGTTAACATGGCTTTTGACTTTTTGCTAGTGAAAGATACTTCCCAATCAGAAAAGACTGTAATGAGACCTGTTTCTTCACTTTTCGGTGGACAGAAGAGAGAATACAGTACAAAGGCAAAAGAACACAAAGATAGCTGGAGCACAAATTGCACCAGATAAGGGTCACTGAAATTCCAGGACAGACCAAATTTAAGCCCAAAAATTCTTTGTTCATTTATGGAACATTGAAGAAGGGCATGTCCTGCAATGACTGCTAATAAAATGGAGCATCACTTGTCATCTGTGAAGAGTAGACAGGTCTTGGGCCGTATGTAATATTCAGAGGGAGGAAAATAATTACTTATCACAGCTGTTCCAGAAACTGTAACGAGCAATTGATCCATCCTCAGGTTCAAAACTTGGAAGCAAGATGAACATTACAGAGACCGACCATCAGCTGTAGAGAACAAGGTAACACAAGCAGAGGACTAAAGTCTGGAAGATGAAACTAGTATCACCATATAGCAATATATATCTCCAGGTATATAGTATTGGACACATTGCAAAGTAGAAGAAAGGGTTAGATGGACTTTTGGCTATAGTTATTTTCATGTTGTGTTGTTATAACCAAGAGCAGGAGAGCTCCTATACATATATAGGACTATATATCTGATGTTCTTCACTGAGACACATTTGCTTAGGTTCTGCTCAACTCATTCAGCTGTCTAAATGTCCACTGAATAACATCTAGCATAACGCATGCTTGAAGCTGGACACAGACTCTGAAGCACTTCTTATACACTGTTGTTAACTGCTTTTCCTTTTAAACTCTTTTTTTTTTTTCAAATTGACAAGTACACTAATGGATCAAAGTCAAGTGGTTGAAACAAGTTAAATCTGAAAAACTTGACATGACCCCATCCACACTGAACCAAAGTACAGAAATTACTCTGCTGACTGGACATGAAAAATGCAGTCTAAGGTTTATTTGAAAGAAGTTGCATTCAATGAAAACATCATTAGCTCAGGTGTAGCACTATGCAAAGCAGCTTCACTGACAAAGTAGTGACTTCTGGAGCAGAATTCTTTATTTGCAGCTATTAGTACACCCCAAGTTAATGCAGTAAACTTCTGGGTAATTGATGGCCTTTGATGGGTTGTGATAAACCTAAAATCTTTTCTTTCACAGAGCAGGGGATTGAGACATCATTTCTTGCAATTATTTTGGCCTAGGGCTATGAATCCTTTAATTCTTCCTATTTTAGCAGTTAGGATAGTGCAGATTGCATTGTAAGTTTTGAAGAAAAAGTCACCTAAAGAACAGAAAGTCCCCTAAATGTTGCCACTGGTACCTGACCATGCAACTGTAATGGTTGCACTGTTATGATGCTATCTGGCCCATTGAAATTCTCCAGAGAAGATCATCACCTTCTACCCTAAAGACATGTTCAGATTCTCCCTCCTGAATATCATCTTTCAGATGTGTTGATTTCTATAGATATTTATTTTTACAGTAAGCTTCTTTACTTCCCTGGATATTTTCTCTCTTGCCACAAAGTACAGACAAAAGATTATACTTTTTTCTTTATTAAATAGCACAGAGCTAAAAATCCACATATCATATTTATTACATGAATTTTAAAATATTGAAAGATACATTTTTTCCACTAAAATGTTTCAGTAGATACGTAGACTAAGACATGTGTAAGTTCTGTTTCTGGAGAGACATAGGCATGTACTTAACTTTACAGATAAATGCAAGGGGACAACATATGCATATGTTTCTGCAAGACTGGAAACATAATATGCCATATAAGAATAGCTGAAATAACTACCTTTCACAGAACATGGAAGTATATTTTCCCAACAAGTCTATTTTCCTTAATGCCTACTGTCATTTGCTTTGAAGAGTAAAAAATGACTCCTTGAAAATGTATTCTCAGATTGAGAAATTAATGACTAGGACATGTTGCATATGTTCTTTCATTATATGAAAACAGCATGAAAACACTATTTTGTGTGTAAACATCTGGGGGAACATCTGCTGTGTTTCATTAGAACTAACTCATATACCAGCCCCCTCATCCTGAGTTTTTCTATGCCAGTTTCCTCTACTTAAGCAAGCCAATAATTTGTGGTTGACTGTTAAAGAATAACATTTCATGGGTCTTTCCCAGCAGTATTTTTTTTTCCCCGGTTACTCTTGGTCTTTTTCCATATTAAGATAGCAGTGTTTATCTTTACCTGCAACCCAAACAGTTAGTGCTGACTATTAGTCTGCATGGTCCATTTTTTCATATCTTTGTCTCTTCCAAATAATACCTAATTTATCTTCCCCTGTTTGGCTTTCAGCTTTGGAAGTAGTTCTCTGATTATTCTTGGGAACTTATGGCATTGGAATGAGATTCTATCTCTCTATCAAATAATCCAACAACAGGATTTCCAAGACGTGTCTTGCAACAAGCTGATATAGGAACTGGGAAAGAGAGAGTATATGGATCTTTGGCGCTCATAATAATTGAGTGTATTTCTGCCTTTGCTTCTCACACGTACAATATATGGCTCAGGAAAAAAAAAAAATTGTTTGAAGAGTATATTTATAAAAAGTGTATATTTACAAAAAAGGCTTGATGATTCCTGTCTTTCAATAAGACCTATATGTTTGTAAAACATATTTCTTCTTAATTATGAACCTTGAAAATTCAGACTAAAGATATGAACGAGCACTGCTTATTTCACAAAGGTTAAAGGGCACCTACAGAATTGCTGCAAGATATGTCATAAATCCAAACTAAAGATGTCTTTTTGAGGAAGTTTTTTAGATCAATACTTAGGAGCAGAAAGCAACAATTACAATGTACCCTGGTTTTAGATCAGTTTCTGGATCATAGGCTACTTTGCTACTTATATTGCATTGAAAATAAGTGAAATGGTAGAATTGCCTACTCTCCAAATTTTGTTAGAGATTTCTTAGTAGTATAAACCATGCACCAGCTCTAAAGATTCCTGATATCTTATAAGAAATATCAATTTTCAACTGTAGGTCTTGAGGTTGGAAAGAAATGTTGAAAACATGATTCTGTAAGTGTTGGTACAACTCAGAACGATAATCTTTATCCAATCCAGATGGTCATGATTTCTGAAGATTTGAAGTTGACTGGACCAGAAAGATGAAATAAAATTGAAATAATTTCACTGCTTTATATCTTCTTAAAATAATCCAGGATATAGTGTTAATCAAGGTTAGGATTTTAGACGATTGGTTGGTGTGTGTATGTGTGAGGCAAAAGAAGATCCTGAAACAACAGTACCAAAGCTGCTTCGAGGGTCCACCCCTACTTTTCTACTGTGTACATCTGGATGTGCTGTAAATACAAATGAAATTCCACTTCCATCTCAATTTTGGGGGGTTTGGTTTGGTTTCTTCCCCCCTCCTTCTTGTCAGCTGAATAGCAGTCCTAACCTTATCCCAGGGCCAAATTCCAGTCCAGGAAGACCACTAATTACTACAAAACATAGATTTCACACTGGGAACCTGATTACAGCAGTAACTAACTCATTCAGCTCAGGAGTGAGATCCATACGCTTTGACTCATGCACCTGTTTAAGGTTAGCAAATGGGGCTGCATTTCAGTCAAGTGAGGGGGGACTGACATTGCTCTTCAGCTACATTTTCAGTAGGAACTCGCTTAGGGCCAAACAGCAAACAGGATAAAGTAAGAATTGCAATGAACTTTTTGGTTTAGTACAATCAAACCTTTGTAAAATAGCACTACCAGAGAGGTACCTTATCCAAACAAAATGTCTATCTTCTTGGTGGCCCTAACTCTGATGAGAATAGGTAATCCTTATTTATGGGAAAAACAAGTATTACTAACAAATGTCCTGAAGGTGGCCAAAACAAGAAGGATGTCAAGTGACATGTGCATCGGTGATTAACAAATATACACAGTGAGAGTTTCAAAAGGATCATTTGATCACCTAGATGAGAGGCAGGCCAGCTTGTCAGTACTGAAACTTTCCTGTGACCACAAGACTCACAACGCGTTCTTCATGAGCTGAGGGGAAGCAGAGTGCCCGTTAACCAGTGAGGCTGGATTTACATAGTCCTAGGATCTCCTCCTGGATTTACTCCTTCTCTCAGAAAGCAATTAGCCAAAAGCCACTTGTCAACATCGACCTACACAGTCCTGGCATAGGGGCTGTGCGTCAAACTCCTTGAAAACCTCACAAAACCATGAGATACCGCTTGGACACATCTGCATAAAAAGATCCCAAGATTTCCTGCTTCTGTATTGCTCTTGATTAATATTTATCTTCCCAAAACACAGCCAGTCTTCATCTGAAGTTGATATAGCTACTGTTTTCCTTGGTAGACAGTTCCAGTTGCAGTTACAATAGAGGCTGTACTTTTCTTTTTAATTTCTCTACAGTTTCCTCTATTCAGATTTTCTCTAGTTAATTGAAAAAGATTTTATTGCCTTGTGCTATATTTCTGTGCGTGTACTTATATCCTTTAACCAAATTGATTCTCCATCTTCTCCTCTTAAAAGTCTGATCTTTTTCCCCTTCTCACTGTCATACCTTTAAAATCATTTTTGTGTCTCTTTCCTGAATTATCTGTCATATTTTTTCCAAGACTTTCTGATGCAGGTGTCCTGGTTTCAGCTGGGATAGGGTTAATTTTTTCCTAGTAGCTGGCACAGTGCTGTGGTTTGCATTTAGTACGAGAACAATGCTGATAACACCCTGATGGTTTAGTTGTTGCTGAGCAGTGCTGACACTGGTCAAGGACTCTTTCAGCTTCCCATGCTCTGACAGGGGCACAAGGAGCTGGGAGGGGGCACAGCCAGGACAGCTGCCCCAACCTGCCCACAGGGCTATTCCATACCATACGGCGTCATGCTCCGTATAGAAACTGGGGGGAGTTGGCCGGGGGGCAGCGATCGCTGCTCAGGGCCGGGCTGGGCATCGGTCAGCGGGTGGTGAGTGGTCGCATCACTTGTTTTTCCTGGGTTTTGTTCCTCTCTCTTTCTCATTGTTTTCTTTTTCATAACAATTTGTTGTTGTTGTTGTTATTATTATTAATAATTATTATTATTATATTTTATTTCCATCATTAAACTCTTCTTGTCTCAACCCATGAGTTTTCTTACTTTTGCTCTTCAGATTCTCTCTCCAGTCCCACCGGGGGGAGGGCGAGTGAGCAGCTGTGTGGTGCTTCATTGCTGACTGGGGCTAAACCATGATGGTAGGAAAGCCACATATCACAGAACTGTCAAAGGCAGTAGCAGTAAGAAAGTCAGTTCGGTGTTTAGAGCTAAATTAAGAAAGCTCTAAGTTGTTTTTAAAGGAAAATCTGCAAGACATATTTCTGTAAACACAATACAAATGTCCTCTTAGTGTAAATAGATTTAATGCTGGGAAAGGCGGTTGATTTTGCTGACAGCCATGAGATTCCACATGAAAAAAGAAAATCAGTAATAATAATAATAAAACAGTCTTGTGATGCCCCAAGCTGCAAGATGGGCTTACATTCTTTTTTTTTTTTTTTTTTTTTTTTTTTATTAAAAAACCAAANTTTTTTTTTTTTAATGAAACAGCCAAATTAGACATGTGAAGAAATAAAAAACTACATAAGATATGGTACCCAACAGCTAATGGAATCAAAATCCAAAGTGAAAATATAAAACAAAAATAAAGGATCTTAAGGTTGCATGCTGGCTTCAAACTTCAGATTGAACTGCAGTTCAAAGTGGAAAATGTGGATTTATCTCAAGAGGCCATAGATTAAGATCTGCCACCTGCCCTGAAGTCTTTACACTGAAACTAAATCAAAATGACAGCCTCTCTGGGGATTGCTTAGTGCCCCAAGAAGGAGCCTTATGATTATAACAAAATGCCTTGGGGCATTTTGAGTGAAATCCCAGTTTAGAAGTAAATGATCCAAACTCTGTTTTCTGTTATCCCACAATAAATCCATTGTAACTCTCCTGATAAAAACTTGGCCCATGTGTCTTCACCATATCTAAAATGTTAACAAACATGATGTTGCCAGATTGTAACAAAAGTTGCAGAAAAGTCCTCTTCTGGTACAGTAAATCTAGGAAGATTAGCTAGAAACTCTTTAATTTGTTGGCCTGACAATTTCAATTTCTGGACAAAAAACCCAACACAGAAATACAGAAACTAAGGCAAAAATTCCAGCTGAATGAGACTGCTTTGTGAGCCCTCTTCTCACTCCAGATGATGAAAAATAAAGACAATCTACTGGCTTCTGAGAAATGCAGACTTTTTCTTTTCTTCATTAACGCTTATAGAGCTGTCCTGAAAAATG
Organism: Scopus umbretta; assembly: GCA_013400535.1. Classification (NCBI taxonomy): domain Eukaryota; kingdom Metazoa; phylum Chordata; class Aves; order Pelecaniformes; family Scopidae; genus Scopus; species Scopus umbretta. Next base: position 14,223 of record VZTL01069869.1, read on the forward strand.
CCAGTTTGACAGCCCTGAACACTTTAATCACTCACACTCATCTGTTTTTCATAGTTTAGTTCACAAGATACATGTAAATTCTGGGCTGCTGGTCTGGCAAAAATGATGGCAATGAGAAGAGAGGAGAGAGAATGAGACTCTAAATAAAATTTACCCCAAATCAATGATTATTTTTTGCCAGGAATTTTTTCCACTCCCAAACTTTTGCTTAAAATGATCCCCAGATGTGGGATGGAGTCCCAGTAAGACTGGGGATCAATGAGGAGGAAGGATGGATTTTGACTTAAAGACACAATCAGCTAAGTGCTGCCCTCATAGCCAACTGACAAGCACTGGCTGAGCCTGGTACCTATATGGGAACTTCTTCTTCCTGGTCAAGAACTACAGAAGGGTCAGACTGTGATTCAGGTTCTTACAGTGCCCAGCAAGCCTTGAGCTCAAGGGAGAAACCAGCTCAAGCTAAAGGGAAGGTTGTGCAGACAAGTAGCCCCATGTCTTCTCTCACTATGCCTGGGAGGTTATCTGTTTCAAACAGATATCCATCCCTTTGTGTAATATTAGTGCTGGAGTTGTCCAAAGCTTCTCTCCCCCTTGTGAAACTGTCTTCGAGCTGTAAAACCACGTGTGCATGTGGCCAGTTCCCGTGGCTCAGCTGGCAAACAGTAACTTGGTCTTCACAAGGCAACATCTCAGGGCCTGCAAGCACCAGCTTGAACTCCCAACCCTGCTGCAAGCTTCCTTGAATGGTTCACTGGGCTTTCATTTGCTATTTGTAAAATGGAGATAATGATAGTGCCTTTCTCCCACTTGCTTCCTTTTTAAAAATTGATTTAAAATTTATATAAAGACTGTCCCCATAACACCAGCACGATGGATCCCTTTCCCAGCTTTCCTATGGTGATGGCTAAGAGAAGCAAGGAACAGATATCTAACACCAAAACTATCTTTACGTTAATGAAGCCTCACAGCAAAATACAACTGCTAAAAGGAAAAACAGAAGGAAGGAACAGAAAATCAGCATGAAAGGGAAAAAAGGGGGGGAGGGAGCAATAATTATCAGAAAAATCATCAGCAAAAAATAACTGATTGCCATAAGCTATAATGTGGCACACAGCCACCTGAGCTAGTGACTTCAAAGACGAGCAAGTGGGCAGGATGCAGGAGAAAAGTGTTGGCTTTAATATCATTCAAAAGGAAGCTTGTAATGATTTAAAGATCCCAAGACCCGTCAGAGGGACAGGACCTCAGAGCATCTTTTGCAAAAAATTTACTTTCTTCCCATTCAAGAGGGCACATATATGTGGTTTTGGGGCCTGAGGAGTGGTAATTGATAATGTGAGAAAGATACGGGTACCCAATGCCAACAGGCAGCTTAGTCACACGCAATAACCTCTGAGGTATTAGGACTGCAGGTTACAAAACCCATTTCCTGGAGACTTATCTTGCACACAAGATTATTTACACTAGGGCACCATTCATTTTTTGGCAGGCTGACATGAGAAGTACCCAAGCAACCGGCAGAGGAGATGCTCAGAGACACCTGACACGGAGCCAGGAGATGCTGTCAGAGATGCTACTGCCTGTCTCACCACGTTCCCACTGACACCAGAAAGCAGGAGATTATTAGCAGGGGAAGATGTGTCAGGGAATGGCTCACAAGAGACAAGGATACTGCATTAAAACTTCAGAGCAAATCAAGAGGGACAGACTCTGTACTTCTCAGAGGTATCATCTTTTCCCAGTCTGACTTTGGCATGTCGCAGGTGTGGTGTCCCATGTGCACACTTGACTCTTCTTGTCTATTGAAGTGTTATGATACCTATGGTGAGGAGTTCTAAACATTAATTCCCTTTGAAGAAAAACAAGGACAAACTCGGAGAGGTTTCAACAGATTTTTTTTGGTTTATTTTCATATCTCATCTTGGACAAAGAAAGTCTGTGGGCCACTATTCAGTTTTTATGCAGAGTGTTAAGACATGCAGTACTGTATAGGGCAGTTTAAACACATCGACCAAATTTCTTACCTACGTGTTGCAAAGTTAAATTTGGGGCTGAAAACTGCCTCTCCCTAGTATATTTTTCAAAGCCTTCAATGAACATGGTAAATGATGGGAAAAGTTGCTACTCTGCTGTTACACCAGCACAGGTGGGAAAGGATGTACAGAGGAGGCATGGGATGATGAACCAGGAATGTGGGAGACGCCATTTGTTTATGGTTGAGAGTGTTTGAGCAGGTGGTCCAAATGAAGAATAGGTATACAAGACCGAAACAAGTATTTTTCACATCAGTGACTTGCAAGAAAAAATGGGTGGCAGTTTGTGTCAGTTTAAATAAAACACCAAATTATAAAACTGAAAGCCTTAAATACTTTTAAAATAGAGTTTAATCACATTACACAAAGGGCAGTATAATGAGGTTGCCTGGGCCGGAAAGTCTCTGCTGTACCTAAATGACAAAATCTCGTGGAAGTATACCCAAAGAGTCCCCTCGGGGGAAGCACAGGAAAGAGGGAAGGATACTGCAAATTTAACCTGAAAAATTAGACAAGTTGATTGTGCCCCTTTAAAATAACACAGCTGGGCCTCTGTGTGACATGGATTTCAACTGGTTTGCAGCAGTGGATATCTGCTAAACAAAACAGTATTATTTCTGAATATATTTGGATAAGCAAATGACACAGTTATTATGACTACAGTACCCAGAGTGTGTTCTCACCGTAGGATTTTGTCCTGAAAGGCTGCATACAAAACATTGAGAAATAGCTACAGCCGCATGAGAGCAAAACAGCAACAAAGGAGGGCCAGCAAAATTGGAAGATGAAAGCTTCATGACAATATGACTGTCCTCCTTCTCCATGCCTGCTTGTCTTCAAAGCAAACTGAAAGTAGACAAACCTGGGAGGAGACTCCTGCTCAGGACTGTGGGCTTTGCTGTGGGCAGTGAACCACCTCTCCAGGGAGGTGGAAGAGAGTGGCACCATCAACCTCCTTCTCCTGGCAAGGACTCCCTGTTCTTCCTAACTGAAGCTATTCAAAGTGTTTAGGCACACTGGACTTCTCCATGCCCCCACAAGGCAGGTTTTTATTTTATTCTATGGCTAAGAAACCAAAGCATGGGGAGGTCAGTTGACTCCTAACAGCAAAAGTCCTCATTCCTACGGAACGTAACCCCTCTCTTCCAGCACTCTCTGTTCTGGAAAGTTAGCCAGGAAGATATAAAATTAAATATTTAAAGGAACTAAATATTTAATCAATCTTAACACCCACCTCTTCTCTGCTGTATTCCACTTCTTCATTCCTTCTTTATTTCATGTGCTTTTTTTGCCTCTTCCCTTTCTGCATCCGGCCATGGTTTATGCCTACCATTTTTACCCTGTCAGTCATAGTACTGTTGCTTCCCTGCAGTAGTATGCAATGTTTTCCATCACACACTCAATTTATGAACAGAAGTTCTTGAGACACAAAGCCTCTAATCTGCTCTAAGCATTCCTCCCTTCCACCCTGCTTTCCAGTTCGGAGGCTTATTTGGTCCCTACATGGCTCAGTGCTGTATAAGAGGCAGAAGAAACTACCGTATCTCATGTGATGGGATGGCTGTGCTCAGTTAGTTACCACAGCAGCTTGTGAGTTATGTGACCCAAGCACCACCACAGCACTGCCAGATGGAACGGCTCCAGGTCCTCTGTGAGTGGAGAGGTGAGCACATTTTTGCAAAGGGCCAGAGACCTGCTGCTACTTGAGAGCCACTTCTGAAGACTGGCATCTTGATCTCTGCTGGTGGCCAGTGATGTTAAAAAGCTGTTCTGGAAATTACTACCTGTCCCTCTTCCCTACAGGGCTAATCAGATGAGCAAAGGATGGGGATGGGCATGAAAAAGCTCATCCACCTCCCACAGCATGCAGGAGAAGGAACCAATTTGACTGTTTACGGATGTCAGGTTGTGCAACTGAGGTATTACTGGAATAAAGAAGGTGTCTCCATCCTCACTAAAGCAAGAAAACCACCCTGACATAAAGGTGATCTGAAAATTGCAAACTTGCTATTTTTTGAAACACTTTAGAGACAGTTAAGCTTTCACCATTTCAAGTTTATTATCATTTTGCAAACTTTCAGTTGGTTTCTGCAAACATCCCAGAGAAAAGGGCTAGTTAGTTGTCACTTTTGTGACAGTGTCTGTAGTTATTTCTCTTATTCCTCTGAGAGTTATCCTATAATTATTGAAGTGGGTTAGTGTCAATAAGCTACTCACTCAGGGCTTTTCTTTAAACTTCTCCGATGTTGTCACCCACTCAGAGACAAAGAAAGGCAGAAGTGTCCAATTCCATAAATTGCTCAGCTACAGTATTTCACCACTCTGTCCTGGGTAATTGGATATTAGTCACCTCATGTTATGTTTCTGTTCTCTGGACTTCTACATAGAAACACAGTGAATAGTCAGTAATGGACAAAGACTTTTATTGCTTCCAGCTAAATCAGTCAATCCACAGCTGAACAAGAGTGTTTGTATGAAAAACAATTGTTCCTTAACCCCTGACTTAAACAAAAAATGCATCTACACAAAGAATTACAGCAACAGAATACTGAGAACAAGCACGTTTGACCTGAGCAGCTGTTAAGAACTGGGGTGTTGTTAATTTTGGATATTTGCAACCAAGGCATGCAAAAGTCTTTTGGTCCCAGATTTTGTGTCAAAGAGAAACTCAGGTAGTATTTACTGGGAGATTCAGAAACATTTCCAGTGACATGGGGATTGGATTTATGGCCCAAGGATTTGCTTAGCTTTTCCACAGCAGTAGACAGTGTTAAAAGCAAACCAAAATTAACCTTAGAGCTCCAATGCACAGTACAAAATATTTTTTCCTGAGCCAGGGTGCTGTGCGGGGTGTAAAGCATCAGGCACATGCTGCCTACTGGCACTAACAGGTACAGTAAGGGACCTCAGTTCTCTTTAGACTGCTAAACCCCATATGTGTGTATTTATTGGCCTAGAGCATCTCACATCCAGATATGAGTGTGTAGTCAAACACTGGGTTTATTTCCCTTGGACTCTGGGAAATTTCCTTGCATCTTCATGTATAAAATCTAAGTTTCTTCCAGCAGGGTCAGTTTTTTTGTTCCTGTTTTTTATAGTATTGGACACCCCTGGCTTCTGAGTAGGCTGCTGAAGTCCTACAACACTACAGAAGATGGTCACCAGTAGTCCCAGTCTTGATCCAAAGGGGACTTTCACAGAGAGGTTCCTCTTTCATTTCAGTGCAATCACTTTGGAACAATCGGGATGGAAAGGTTTTTAAAAGGCAGGCTGGAATCAGCATGCATGTAAGAAATCAAGGAAGATGACAGCCAATGTCCAAAAAAGAAAGAGATTGAACTTTATTCTGCTCTACATAGTAGGACACTAGGGGGAGTGTCTGTCCTTTTCCTGCCAAAGACCTCTAAGAATCCTAAAGGGAAATAATTTCCTGCAAGCAGTGAGTTAAATGAAATTCATATTTAATCACACAGAATCATGTGAGGTGCATAAAACCAACACTGAGTCATTATATTGACATATCACCATGACCTCTGGTCTGCTGCATGGTTACTGCTCCCACATCCAGTGTGTGGTTCTCTTTCCTCCCATGATGTTTTCCATCTCCAGGTAGGATCGTAACCTGGCTGGGCAGGGCTGCCCTGTTCTCACTCTTCTGTGATGTAGTAAACTCCTTTTTCTGCCTTAAATAATTATAATAAGAAACTGAGGTGCTAGTGTATTCATCTGGTCACTCAGGTTAGCTGATAATCCAAAATAAGTCTTTAAATTAATAGAAGATCATGAACTGGTAGAGATGCAAAGCTTATAAATTTCTAGTTACGGAAGGCAAGTAATAGTATTGCAAATATTAAGGGAAGACCATTGTATATATCTTTATTTAGACATATTTTATACACATATCTTTCTAAAATGGATTATATATATATATATGCATTAACACATAAAATATCCAAATAGTATCCAAAGAAAAATAAACTATGTTAAGTAAGACTAAGGATATGTTTCAGTGCATGTTGCGTGTCTTCACCTGATGCACGGCTAAATTCAGGGTGAAGCAGATATTTATCTCAAAGTAGCTAGATGATTATCATGTCAAATAGCTCTTTGGCCTTTTATTTGTGATCTTGTTCTGCAAACAACATTCAGAGGAGAACCGATTAATAGAAAGGGAGAGCAGCAGTGCATGGGTCGTGGTTTGCAAGCTCACTTGACCATCAAAGGGGCCATGAACTCAACAGCTATGTGCAGAGGAACTGAAAGATAAGAAGAAATTTCTTAACAAGCACATACCAGTAATTTGAGAGGCTAATTGGTGTAGGAAGCAAAATCCCAAAAGTTCTTGGAGAGATTACATGGAAATTAATTAAATTGATTTAAAACACTTTGAAAAATCAGCTATCATAAGTGGCAGTCTTGGGTTGGACCATAAAATAACTGATTAAGTGGAAATAAACGCAATTGGATTTGGATAACTAAATCACAGACAGCCAAAAGGGGATGGATTAGAAAGTGATTAGGCTAATCTTAAAGGGCAAATGAAATGAGAGGAACTTTCCAATCCTTAAATGATGTCATTGTCTTTGTTAACATGGACAATATTTGGTTTTGAGAGAAGTGGGGCACAAGAGAGAGGTACACAAACTAATACATTATTTAGCAAATGAAAGCAAGACATCCCTATATACTCCCTTTCTTACAACAAGGTAAAAGAAGGAAAACAAAAGAAATCAGAAGACAACAGATAAGTGGAAATGCTTTCTTAAAAGACTTAGATCACAGCATCTTTATCTCCTAAAACCTTGCAGAATTCCATGAAGGATTAGACACTCATACAGACACTGCAAGCAGGAAACTGCTTGAGGAAAAAAAAAGGGTGTTGGAGGGGCCCTTAAAGGTTAGATAACCTGTTCTCCAGAGTTAGGATCAACTACATCTATCTCATCATCTTAAATTACCTTATCTCAGAAACAGCTTAGCAGTTTCTGTGCAAGAAAGATTAGCATATTTCTCTGCACAGTTACGCATTCCAGCTTGCACCATCCTTAGAAGAAATAAAAACTGGTTAATGCAGGACATTGCCCTTGTTCTGTTCTGTCTGGTGGTTCCTAGATGCTGAGACCAGATACACCTCTTACAGGTGTGTACAGAAATGGAGATAACTTTCCTTTGGCTATATGAGCTGGGAATTCACAAGGTGGTCATATTCACATCTGCTGGCATTTAAATTAAAAAGGGATAATGATATCCATAAAAGGTTTATGGCCTTTTCAAGTAGAGCATAAAGGAATATTAGGGAGCATGTAAAACTTATCGCAATAATTTAGTGTGCGAGTTAGCTCACAACAGCTTTTGGAATCAGCCTTTGAAAATATACAGTCTTTCACGATCTTGTCATGTTGCTTCTTCTTTCCCTGAGGTTTGTGACTGTACACAGCCACTGCAAGGGAAAATGCAGTAACTCGAGTGTCATTTGAGAGGCATTATTCACAGGACTGAATAGTCAAACCTATGAGAGCACTACAGACATCAAAAGCCAGGAATACAGAGGGGGAAAAAATGAGGAGCTGAAACACGATGCTCTTCAAAAAGGCTCAAAACTCATGATAAGATATGACTTAGAGGCCACTCAGAGGCTTCAGTCAATGCCAGGTTCTTCCTGTGCTTAAGTGCAAACAGGTGCACAGAGCCTTCACCAAAGCTGCAAAAAAACAAGATGACAAGTCAAATGCACAGCGTGCGGTGGCACTCAGAAAGAAGCCTACACCAAATACCAACATAGCTTATGGACATGCAACAGTTACTCATTTAGTGTAAATATATGACCTTCAATCTCCATCCCCATCTCTGGAGCTACTGTTAACTCTTAAAAACTCACAGATTAATAATGTAGAGAGATGTGATGAAAGGATAGGCCAGTGCTTTGCACATCGTGGAGGAAGATGAGCCATCCTTGAGGTGCAGATCTTAACAAACCCACTCAATTAAATGTTCACTGCCCTTCTTCTGACTCTATATCTTGGTGTTTTACCTTAGAGGACCATGTCTTGACTAGGGTGCCAGTTCTTGCATTGTTCCTCCAACCTAACTGCAAGAATACCACTATGTGGATGCAGGTCTAATTAAAAGATTGAATGAAGAACACACTCCCACCACTTTGCATGGTGAAGGTTGGATGCTTCAACCTTGAGCAGCTAGCACTTTTGGAAGCACAATTGCCTATATCAACACAAAGAGCAAGGGCAGAGTTTTAAAGAAAGCTAGATGAATACTTTTTTCCACCATGTTTCCATCAGCAAGGTCTTCACTAAGGAAAATAAAACGGTCTTCACTCAAGTTTCTAAGTCTGAGTTATTTACTTGATGTAAAATCCAAATGAGGTGAAGATAAAGCAGTGTAGAATTTTCACAAAACATAGCAAGCTGAGTAAAAACCTCAGGCTCCTCTGTAACCGCAACTCTGCTTGCAAACACAAATGAAAATGGAAATCTGTCTTCTCAGGAGAAATCTATCTGACATTCATGGTTTTGTGTTAAAAATGCTTGAGAAAACCTGAGTGAAGAGAAGGCCACTTTGTAATCAGCAATGCTGAAGGCAGTTAAGTGTGGTTGCAACAGGTGACTTAACTATAGGAAGTGGGGAAGAGAATAGATGGGAGATATCACATTGGAAGTAGTTTGAATAATCAAAGTAGGGATTTCTGGGGAAAAGAAAAGGTTTTGGTGTGTGACCAAAATCAAAGGTGTTAGGCATTCTGGGAAAGAAACCATTTGGATAAAAATTCAAAGTAGGTAAAAAGAGATATATGCTGCCTTCATTGCTCAGTCTGTTTTGACCTCACTTTAAGTGTTCAGGGGCATAAAAATACATAAGATACTAAAGGAATAAGCTACACGTCTTTTCAAAGATCAAAGAAAAAATGAAGTAATATATTAAATGATGCTTTGTAAATCTGATATGATTTTTAACTACAGAAACAGTAGAAAATAGTGCTGGCAGAGATTCAGAAGCTCATCTCAATCACCACCTGAAAACTGCCAACCTTATATCTAGCTGATCCTGAGAGAAACATTTTCACACTGTTCCCAAGGCTGCTTTTTGTGGGAAGTGGTGTGATTTCCCACAACACGGCCTATTCTAGGGCTTAACTCTCCTTACTCTTAGAAAAATCTCCTGGGTATCTAATACAAATCACTTCTGCTGTAATTTAAACCATTTCTCCTTTCCCACATGCAGTGAACAAGAAGAGCTTGTTTCTACAATGCTGCCTTTAACTTAGTGGAAGACTCTTGCCGAATCCTCTCTCAATCTTCATTAATAACCATAGCTTTGTGGTAAATTTTTAGACACTTGCATTGATTTTCAAAGTGCTTGAGGTTACCAAGAGACTTCCCTTGCCAGATTTAATTCCAAGTGGACCTTAGACTTCCTCACTGCATCCCTGCATACTCTGACAATGTTCCCATATTCATCCCAACTGGCCTGTCCCTTTTTCCAGATTCTGTAAACTTCCTGCTTCCATTTGAGTTTTGCCAGAAGCTCCTTGCTCATCCATGCAGGTCTCCTGCCCCTTTTGCTTCATTTCTTAGTCATAGGGATGCATCGATCTTGAGCACAGAAGTAAAGCTTGAATATTAACTGGATCTCTTGGACCCCCCTGCCTTCTAGAGCCATAACTCATTAGATTCCACCAAGTAGGTCCTTGAAGAGGCCAAAGTTAGCTCTCTTGAAGTCCAGGGCTGTAATCCTACTTATTGCCCTGCTTCCTCCACACAGGATCCTGAACTCCACCATCTCACGGTCACCACAGCCAAGGCTGCCCCCAACCTTCATGTCCCCAACCAGTCCTTCTTTGTCTGTTAGTACAAGGTTCAGCAACACACCTCTCCTCATTGGCTCCTCCACCACCGGGGTCGAAAAGTTATCATCAATGTTGTGCAGGAACCTCCTGGACTGTATGTGCCTAGCTGTGTTGTCTTTTCCAGCCGATATCTGGAGGGTTGAAGTCCCCCATCAGAACCAGAGCCTGTGATTGTGAGGCTACTTTCAGCTGTCTGTAGAATGCCTCATCAACTTCCTCTTCCAGATCCTGTGGCCTGTAGTAAGTACCTACAACAGTGTTACCCACATTTACCTGTTCCTTAATTCTTACCCATAGAATAATTATCACCCTATTGTCTTATAGAAAGACTGTTTCAGAATCCCAGAAATTTAGGAGCTATGAGCCCCCTTCTAATTTCTTCCCAACTTCATTTGAGATCAGTTAAGTTATGGAAAATGTTATATAGCCTTTTGCACTTGTGCCAACATGTTCTTTAGCACCAACAGCTCCTTTTATCTTCCTTGTTGTTGGTTGTCCTGACAAGTGTAGACAGAGAAATCATATCCTCTCTCAGGCCTTGTTCTCAGATAAATAAGCTGAGTTCTTTTGGTTTCCTCTCAAGAAGCTTTCTATATTCATGGTACTTCTAAGTAGAAAATGGTGCAAATCTCCATAGTGATTTTCACCCTATTCCCATTATACCCATTCTTCAATCTTTCTCCCATTTTTTTATGTCCTTGTCTTTTCTGTCTTAGTCATTCTTCCCACTTCTCGATAATACAACTATCATGTTAAAATGATGTAGCCCACCTATTTGGAGTGTGTCACGTTTTCCTCTACCACTGTTATGCCATTTTCTGTACTGTCATTGCTATTATCCAGTCTCTCATTCCCTTATGTGTGTTTGTTGCAAACTAAGGCAGAATATTCATTTTGTCTTCTAGCTATCTTCAATATAATTTGTGGGTCTCTCTGCATAGCAACCTCTTATTCCTTCCTCACTTTATTTTATTTATAGGACTGAAGAACCTTTGCTAACTGTTTCATAAACATCCACTTGACTCTTGGCAATTTACATTACAATCATATCCTTCTTGACCCCAGGAGCTTATCATTCTTTGCCGATCAATCCTTTTTTCTCTTCCTTTTAAGCTCTTTGTTCATTTTTTTAGAGCTAAATATTCAGAGAGAGAAGCCTGGAATTCTTCCTTACTGTGATTCTTTTCGCTTAATATACAAATTCCTTATTATTTTTGCATCTTTGGCTTAAAGAATCTCTAGAAAGCTTCTATATGCAAGTCCTCAAACTTTTCAATTGAGTTAACACCACTAGGCACTTCCTTCAGCCATCGGCAGTTTTGCTTTGGAATTTTAAATCTTATTTGCAGTCTATTTTTATCCTTGCATAAGTGTCCCAATGCTATATTAACATTGATTTTTTTTCTAAATGTTTTTTTGCTGAACCAGACAATTAAGTCTGGCTTTCCATTCTGATTCCTTTATCAACATTTTTTACTAGTAACATATGTTATCCCTATAGCTTCTTGCTGTAGGTCTTAACCTGCAATTTGTATTCTCTTTTTGCTGCCTTAGTTTCCTGCATATAGTTGTTTTGAAGAAACCATCCCCAATGACATAAGTGAGCCAATGACATAGCCAACACTCTCATTAAAAAATCTTGCTCTTTAACTTTCAACCAGAGATTGTCTTTAGTTCATTGTTATATCATTTACCTCTGAACTAATACCAAGCTTCTCCCATCCTTTCTTATTCTAAAATTCTTTATCAGTCAATTTACTCTCTTCCCAAGAAACATACTACTGTAGGACCATACATGCATTGAGAAAGTCCCTCTTTCCAGTAGTCACAGTCCCCAAACCTTCCTGAGAGTACCAGCTCATGAACCATCTGTTGACTGTCACCTTATCACCTTCTTTTACTCCTCTGTGAAGTGCAAGATTTCCACAATAATGCACTGAGACTCCAATTGCTAGTATTTCTCCCAGAGCTGTATGCTGAGCCATGATTTGGGAATCCGGTAGCATAACTTGCCCCAGATTATGACTGGATTCTTCTTTGCTCCTTTCAGCATCTTTTCCAGCCTCAGATCTCCATTTGTGCTCTTCCTCCTGAGAGACAGCATGCTCTTATTCTGAATGCACTCAGAGGCAGCAAATCTTACTCCTTAATGAGTGCCTGCCAGCAGATTTGCTTCTTCTTCAATTTGATATGACCTTTCTAGTTTTTGTTTTCCTACCATCTGTAGTTCCTCTGTTAGTTTTGTGCTTCTGTTTCTTTTTTGTGCTCTAATATCTGGTTATCTCTATTTTCTTCTTTGGGCATGGAAGCATCTCCTCTCCCTCGGTTGTGCCACATCTAACCTGTTTACCCAGTTGTTGTGGTTTAACCCCGATCGGCAACCAAGCGCCACACAGCCACTCGCTCACCCTCCTCCCACCCCGGTGGGATGGGGGAGAGAACCAAAAAAACCTAAAACCCGTGGGTTGAGATAAAGGCAGTTTAATAGGACAGCAGAGAAAAACAAAACAAAACAAAACAAAACAAAACAAAACAAAACAAATAATAATAATAATAATAGTAAATGATAATAGAATATACAAAACAAGTGATGCCCAATGCAGTTGCTCACCACCTGCCGACCAATACCCAGCCCGTCCCCCAGCAGCGATCGCTGCTCCCTGGCCAACTCCCCCCAGTTTCCATACGGAGCGTGACGCCGTATGGTATGGAATAGCCCTGTGGGCAGGGTGGGTCAGCTGTCCTGGCTGTGCCCCCTCCCAGCTCCTTGTGCACCCAGCAGAGCATGGGAAGCTGAAAAGTCCTTGACTAGACTAAACACTACTGAGCAACAACTAAACCATCAGGGTGCTATCAGCATTGTTCTCATACTAAGTCCAAAACACAGCACTATAGCAGCTACTAGGAAGAAAATGATCTCCAAATTAAGCTGAAACCAGAACACCAGTGCAGGTAATTCATGAGTTCTTTTTTCTTAGCCTTACACTTCCTTTGGCCTCACAATCACACCTTGTCCTAGGACACCACTGTCAGTTTTCTCTAACCCAGCAAAATGATTCAGCTTTTTTAGTTTCCTGTGCAATTGCCAGATGGCTTTTCACACACATGCAGCTTCCACCATCACCTATTCACTTGGGTGCTATTTTGCAAGCCCCACAGCTTGTGCACCCAGTCATCTTTTAAGAAGAAAACACCATCTCTCTTGCAAACTCTCAAAACACCTTTATCGCTGTGTGAAAACAGCAACAGCATTTAAAAGCAAAAAGTGCAATTGAAATAAACGCTCTTACTGCGCCCTTTACCATAACAACTCTATGGAGAAATAAACATCTTTCTCTATGGATAAGATTGACTCATGAGCTTGAACACTGCACCACATTGCTGGAAAGGTAAATAAAATATAGCTCATGATGTTCTCCAGGCAGAGTGTGGATGATCCTTACAAGCCAGCCAATAGCTTGCTTTGCAGCACTAGGTGCTTACAACACTTCACGCCTAGATATTCCCCTTTTCCTTGCTTGTAACAGAAACAAGTCTATGGCAGACCAGCAGGGGATCTACTCAAGAACTTCCTTATTTTCTTCTAAAAAAAAAAAAAAAAAAATCATATTAAAGATATCAAAGCAGCCTAAGGGGACAAACCACCTTCTGTCTCTTCTGTTTTGCCTTCCTCATCTGAACATAGCAGGTTTCAACATAACCCAGAGGAACATTGTTTTTCCAGCAGAAGAACAAATAGGGACAGATGGGAGATAAAATAAATAATCAGAAAACCAGAACAATAATGTGATTAGCATGTACCTGCTGGTTACTTCCCAGCTTCACCAGAATGTGCATGTAAAAAGCAATGAATCTCCCAGCCAGTAACAAGATCACAGAGTTTTAACAGTGCTCATTTGCAAGCTCTCTCTAGCCCAGCATAGACCCTTTTCTGGAATTATTTATTACCTGTAAAGTTAAACAGCACACTCCAGGAAAGTGATCTTGACTGATTTTTCAACTAGTTTGGATCAGAAATACTTGTATCATTAATCAATATGAAAACCTATCCATGCTTGCTCATCATAGGATAAATGTAGACAAATTCCTGGAGTGTGTGAGCATGCAAGCTGTTCAGAGCCCACTCAGAGCCTTCTGGTGCAGATTCACAGACCAGTCTGAAAAGTAGGAAACAGGGCTGGAGAGGCTGTGTAATGCATCCCCTCACCCAGCCTAAGATCAGGTGTAATTCTGTAATATTTGTCTCGACCGTTCTTAAAAACATGTAGTGATAGACATTATACAAGCTTTCTAGGCAAAACCAAGAGACAGTTCAGCAGGTTGTTTCAATCTTGCACCTTGCTCCAATGAAGCACTGTGTTGCAGCACATGCTACCTTGTCATTAATTAATGCCACTCTTTCTATGTAACATCTTAAGTGAATCTCTGTCTTACTAGGCAATGGCTGTATGGCACTGCGTGTTCATGCTCAGTTAATACAATCTTCCATGAATCCTAAGTATCACTTGTCCTCAATTACTTTAAATGCACAGATACTTGAGTAAACACTCTTTGCTTGCTGATAAATTTTCATTTTCACTACAGAGGAATTTACAGTGTCTTAAACTCCTGCTTTTCTCATTTGCTCAAGACCTGCTACTGCTGCTGCCCAACCTATGTGATGGCCAATACCACACTGCTCGAAACACAATGTAAGTAGGCTCTGTAGTAAATATTGTCTTGTATTTAAAAGTGTTTGGGTTTATATGGAGAGGTAAAACAATAAAACCAGTAAAATTGCATGGGCAAAGGAAGTTTCATAGTCGTCTACTCTGATGCCTTCAGAAACCTTGTCATTTTGTCTGGAACCAGAACACCTTTGGAAAAAAACAATCAGTCGTACAGATTTTTTCAGTAGAGAGTTCAATTCAAACAGCATTTTATGGAGAAAAAGCCTTCTGCTTCATGAGGGATGGATCATACAGAGGGATAAGACCTTGTAATTCAAGCACAGAGTTCTAGTATTTCAGCTAACATTAATTCTTTTTACTAATGTCAGAAATATCAAGTTCTTAATCTGCATGTAGACCAATTGCTAGACCGTGTTCACATTTTTTTCAACAATATTTATCATGTAAACAGTCAGTTTCATTAGTTTTTGTGAAAATTCTTAATCTCGCCATTCACTTTAAGCAATATTTAGTTCACTTTAGTCGAGTACAAGCCCTCATGTGTACTATAAACATATATGTCCATCATAAATCAAACCTGATGTGATTAAATTATTTTAATTTCCTAATCTGAGCAATGCTAGGAAACAAAAAGACAAACCAGCTTTTTATATAAGTATATAACACAGTCACAGAACTGTCTCAGATCTTTTTGCTGAAATGTTTTTTCTTCCACTGAAACTCTTGCAGTATTTAACAAAAACATTTCTCACTCAAAATTCTGAATGTCTTGAGGGAATATTACCAAATGTAACTACATCCAAGTGCAGTTTTGAGTTGCTTGACACTTGTCAAATTTAATTATTTTGCCTGCATTAATTTTCTTTGGCTTTTCCTTAAAATTTTGTTACTAAGATATAAATCAGTCATTTATACTCAAATATTAATTAAAAATAACAAAAGAAAACCTCTTTGCTTGAACTGATTGAAGTTTTGAATACAAATATACAAGCACTTTATTCCAATAGATTTTTTTTTTACAGCCATAGTTAGTGCTCACTAAAAGTATCAAGATGTTTTCTGCATATTTGGGAGCAGAACTTTGTAGCCTTCCTAGAAAACATAAGTCAAGATTTACTGTAGAATAAGAAATCAAGCAATGAATTGAAGAAAAAAAAATAATGCCTTTACAAGCTGAACACTTTCTAGAAAAGATAGTGGATGTCTTCCACCACCTGTGGTGGAACTCAACTTTGTAAGATACCATGTGATCTAATAGACATGTGATAGGATGGAAATAGTCTCTCTGACTTTTATGAGAGTGCATATGTATGTATTTATATTTGTGTAGAAATATGCAAATTTACATGTCCTCTTTGGCCACAGAATCATCTTTCCCACAAGACAGTAAAATCCTAAAACAAAACAAAACAATTTTAATCTACATCCTCTGAAAAGATACAAACCTGAGAATTTTCAGCTCAGAGGTTCAAGTTTCTGCACCAATTGACAAGTAAACAGCTAATTTAGAAATGCAGATATAGGCTTTGTTTCTTCACTTTACATTCCTGCATTTGAAAATGTAGTTTGGGGACTTGATGTGTATGCATTTCTTCTTCTGGTTTCATAAGTCCCTCCCAGCTAAGAATACCAGGCACTTAGCAGTTAGCCATCCCATTATTTACTGCTGTTCTGTTGACAGTCCGTCAACCTCCTTTCACCAGTCAACCTCTTTTCACCACCGATTCACTCATCCACCACAGAAAGAGAAGTCAGATTCCCTATTAGGAGCTATCTTGACAGCTAAGTGTGACCAAGGACCAGAGATAGCTTGCTAAGGCCTCTCTCCTCCAAACCACATCCCTATTCGTGTTATCTGCTCTGCAGTTGCTGCCCTTCCAGGTTGTAGCACGACAACTCGTCTATATTCCTCACTTATAGTCTTTGGTAATGTTCTACCAGTACAAGTCTTTACTACTGTTGTTTGTACTTTTTACACTTCACTGTTCCCCTATCTCAAATTGTTTTTTTCAAGGTAATGGTGATAACGGCGCTTTCACCCAAATGACTCCCTGAGGAATAATCCTTTCCCCATGGGAGCATACTCACAAGGTAAACTTTTCATCCTCTTTTCCTTCCCTTTGTCCTGTCAGCAACTCAAAGGTTGTGCATAGGTTAAGGACTGAGCAAAACTTGGACTGGGAATGACAAGATTGACCCTGAATGACGTAAAGGTTGATCTCGGACAAATGAATAATTGCAGTTCTCAAATAGCCTTAAGTTGGAGTATTATAGACAAATGTTGCCTTAACTTCTTGTCATAAAGACAGACACTAAGCAGAAAAATCAAACTCTTTTTTGAGGCTAAAATAGAATGGAAGAGGTTAGGAGATAGTGCCTGAGAAATCTCCTAGAGGTTCTCTTACTGGCAGCCACCAGGGAACTGTTTATCCAAAAGGGATAACGTTAAGATGGGGGTCTGAATAAGGCAAGATGCATCTGCTTCCAGAAGTCACAATATAGGTACATTTGTCTATATTTAATTGCTCCTACAAACACATACAGCAAAGTTTTAAACCGGGGTTGTGATCAAGCAATTCTTGGTTTAAAAATCTAGTTTCGTAATCAGCTGCTCATGATACTCAAGAAGAAAAATCACAAGAAACACAGAGTGCATACGCAGGACACTAATGACCAACATCCAGAGACACAGGGGCAGTTTCACCTGCTAGGGAACTGGCTAAGATAGATGGGATGAATCAGTTTCCAATTCTGTCTCTCTCTACTGAAACTAAAGGAAGTTCATAAGAATAACTTGTATCAGACAACAAAACTTCAAGACAGGAGAGTGCTACTCACCTAGCATTAAAAGCCATGAGTAAATGAATTGCAGTATTACTACCTAGCAAAGATATGCAGCCTAATATTTGTCAAAGTGCTTTTCAAAATGCATGAAATGGCTCAGCATGCAAACACCTCTATTACCACAATATAAGCCAAGATCTAATAAATCAAGAAAGATGTTCCGTCCTCAGCAGAACAAAACTGAATCACAAGCTTGCCTTCTCTAAACTTTACAAAACTTGAGAAACACCTTCCATCTAAACCAAAGCATCATTTTGCTGTGAGGAAACTGAGAAGATCATTGTTTGGAACTCAGAGCTCTTTGGGTTTATCATAGTCTTCCAACACGTTGTGTCCAGCTTACAAAGGTGATGTGAGCAGTAAGACACATTGAACTGGGCCATTACTGAACATTTCAAACTCACTCATTCCCACCTCTCTCTGGGCTTCTTTTGTGCAATCTTTGAAATTATAACCTATGCCAGCGTAAAAGAAAGATATAATTTGTGAAGGACTTTGAAACACCTGTCACATTGCTCAGGATGCATCAAATCAGTCATGGAGGGGAGAATATTAAATTTTTATGGTTTTTTATCCTTTTTATTGTTTTTTAATATTCTTATTTTGAAGTTCAGATCCTCTGGACTGTGCTGGTTGTGTACAGTTGAGCGCTAGACCTATTTTTATTGACAGCTTGGCTGTGTACAGTAGAGTGGTATAACAGCAGATAATCATGGTATGAAAAAGGTACATGGATGGCTGAATTCTGCCATTGTTGAGTTGCCAATCAAACCCCACGTTATTATACAAAAATAGGTTGTTGCACCCACAGAGATGAAACTTGCCTGTCAATCTACAGTAGTATACATAGGTACAGCCTCAGACCAAGGTCTAAAAATTATTTGACTGACAACTGTACTCCACAATGAGAGCAGTATTCTCCCCTCCCAGTTTTAATTACATGTCTCTTATAAATACACATATTTAAAAATATTAACTAAGATGCAGCTGTGTTTAACTAGGATTTTCTTCCTAATCTTCCAGAGAGTTCCTTAGTATTTGTGCAAGACTTTGAAGAACTGCATGACACGGTAAGTATTATTGTTAAGCTGTCTGCCTCTCATGGAAAATTACAGCATAACTCAAAGAAGCAAGAGCATTTCCAATATAACACAGGACACTTACATGCTGAAAACTTTCAGAAAACAAAAGATCTTTTAAACATGAAACTTTTCCTGTCACTCTCCAAGTTGAGTAATTTTGAAAGGAAAATATGACCCAGTTTTTTCGCTTGACATTTCCATTCCAACTCATTCTCCGACTTCCTCTCTTCTCACGTTGACTCAACTAATTCACTTTCACAGCCATGAGTGCAGCTACAGTGTCCTGACTCTGAAAGTCTGTGTATGTACTGATAATTCAAGGACAATTTTGGCAGAAGATCAATTGGATATAAACCAACCTGGAATATGTTTAGGCTGGAAAAAAGAAGAATTTCTGCTAATTCTATGTAGTGTATGTTGTTCTAAATTAGCCAATGAAACATATTTGAAGGCTATTTTAACAAGTATTGTTTCTAAGGTTAAGGGACTTTTCAATCTTATGCAAAGCTGGAAACTAAATTCTCATTCAAGAAGTCAAGAAGACTCACTACATTTTGTGAGAACTTTTGTAAAATATTTCTAAAATTTTGTAGTGACTTTTTTTGATGAGTTTTTTGCCTTAACATTTTATATTTCTGATTTTACAATTGTCATACGGATACCAGTTATGATAACTTGTGTCTGGTACTTAGGTATTTTTGTACATCTGCTTTTCAAATAGGCAGATGGAGTTTAGTTGAATTCTGTAGAACTATGAACAAATGGATATGAACCAGGGTGTGTGAAGGAGTGTGCTAAGCTTGCTCCATTTTATTTCCTCAACTGCAAGAACTCATCAAAGCTTCCTTCGAGTATGCTTGCATCACTGATTGCTGAATAGTACAAGAAGAAGCATAATCAACCTACTGAGGTTGCATCATACCAAAGAACCTTTACGGAGGCAGGAGGAGAGCATACTTTATAGAGGCTGCCTTGCAGAAGTGCTAAACACAAAGGTATGTATTAATAATTAGATAAGAAAGGACAGGGAAAGCAAGAAGCCTCCAATAAATTCAGCAGACTAGCCAGACTAACCGTGTGCTCAACCTACAGATTCTGGATTTTATGAACTTCTCTGATGTCCCCTTTGTGAAGACATTGTATGTGGCCAAAATATTTTGCCTCCTTCCATCATGACAGCATGAAGTAGCTACCAGCTGGAGATCCTGAAAAGCCAGGTGTCCAGAAAAACTGGTCTCAGATCAGATATGGGCAGAAGATGCATAGGCTCCTCACCACAGATTCATGCTGTGCCTTGGTTTCTCTCCATTAGCCGTCAGGCAGGAGTCAGCAAAGACCTCTTTGCTTTCAGAAAGGAAGAGAATGACTGATCGAAGGTTGATGTTCTGATGTTGATTACCTATATTGGGATGACCTCTGTGGTTACCCCAGGCACCTAGCCTCTCCTCATGGTTTAATCCCAATCAGCCACTAAGCACCACACAGCCAATCGCTCACCCTCCCTGCTCCCCAGTGGGATGAGGGAAGAGAATCAAAAAAAAAAAAGTAAAACCCGTGGGTTGAGATAAAGGTAGTTTAATAGGACAGCAGAGGAAGAAAAAATAATAACCATAATAATGATAAAAAAATATACAAAACAAGTGATGCGCAATGCAATTGCTCACCACACGCTGACTGATGCCCAGCCCGGCCCCGAGCAGCGATCGCTGCCCCCCGGCCAACTCCCCCCAGTTTCTATAAGGAGCATGACGCCATATGGTATGGAGTAGCCCTTGGGTCAGGTTGGGTCAGCAGTCCTGTGCCTCCTCCCAGCTTCTTGTGCCCCTGGCAGAGCATGGGAAGCTGAAAGAGTCCTTGACCAGTGTCAGCACTGCTCAGCAACAACTGTTGTTGAGCACCGTTGCAACATCAGGGTGTTATCAGCATTGTTCTCATACTAAATCCAAACCACAGCAATATAGCAGCTACTGGGAAGAAAATTAACTCTATCCCAGCANTGCACCTGGCAGAGCATGGGAAGCTCAAAGTCCTTGACTAGTATAAACACTGCTCAGCAACAACTGTTGTTGAGCACCGTTGCAACATCAGGGTGTTATCAGCATTGTTCTCATACTAAATCCAAACCACAGCAATATAGCAGCTACTGGGAAGAAAATTAACTCTATCCCAGCAAAAACCAGGACAATTCTCTCCAGAAAAAAAACAGCAATCTGATCAGATGACACATGCAAATCTGCAGCTGCAAGGGAAATTTATGTCGTACCACAATGGTGGCTTGAAGTCTTCTGTTATTAGTCCTTAGATTATTATAGGATAAGGTTATCAGTGAACGTCTGATCTGGGGTGTGTGTGAGAAGGTGAAGTATGAGGAGAGGAGAGGAGAGGAGAGGAGAGGAGAGAGAAAGGGAGAAGGAGAGGAGCTGATGAGTTCCTGAAGCACCAAATAATCATCNGGAGAGGAGAGGAGAGGAGAGGAGAGGAGAGGAGAGACATGAATTGAAACAATCTAGTGTGAGAGAGAAGGATACAGGATGCATTGGGCTAAGAACAAGGGGAAATTTGCAGGCTTGGCTATTGCTGTAAGGTCAAAGGTCACAGACATAGGTATGAATGGTATTGAAGAGGTGAAAAATGCTGAGCTTGGGGAGAGCAGAGATGTGATGGTAAGAGGGCTGAAATGGACTACCGTATCTACCTCCTTTCTGTCCACATCAGGTTACAATGCAACAGCAAATACTTGTTCTGCAGGCAGCCAGCAAATGACAACTAGGTTTTACAGGGGTAACTGATGCTAAGCTCTTTCTACAAATTCTTGCCTTTTTGGGGCTCCATTTTCTTTTCATTAACCACAGAAATTTACAAGCTTCATACTAGTCATGTATTGAGAAATGTTTTGTAGTCTGTGGCATATGAAGTCAATCCTCTAGTGAGGTTGCAAGGCTTAATGTCTGTTACCTTGTGGCCAGTGCCCATCAGGGAGTGGAGCAAATGACTGAGGTGATGATTTGTGATTTTGCCCCTCCAAGGGTTGGATATGGGTATAGAGGAAAATAAGCCATCATGGGCTTCCAAGTCACCCTGTGCATCCCTTCACCCACAGAGGCGTGGGGGACTCCTCAAGGATAGCCACCAACTCCCATTTCTGAGCAGCACCTAGCAACCCTCCTTCCCTTGTAGTTAGGTGCCGGTGACCAGCTGAGGATTTTAGCAGCAATTTGTGAAGTCAGGAGGTTTGCACCCCAGCACTTACCCTGCTGTTTGGCTTATTTATACTGGGAACTCTGTAGGATAGAGGCTAACCTACCATGTGCCTGCAGAGCACATGATACATCAGGCCACTTCCCCAGCCAGGGCCCCCTGACAGTACCACTACTTATAAATAAAGTTATTTCAAGTACCTAAAACTATTGGTGTGACTTATATCATTATCCTTTATCAAGTACTTCCTAAATGCCGTAGCTTTTTAACACAATTTCTTGTGCTTTTGTGTCAGTTTTTGGAGTGTTTTAGGGCTCTGAGATTCATTATAGATATGGCTACAGTGACATTTAGTTTAATTAATTTCTCTATTATGTCACAGCTTGAATGAGAAGCAATCAGATATTATTAAAAAATGAGAGCACTATGCTTCTTTCATACTTTGGAAGAATCTTCAATTTGCTTATGAAACTACCTTGGAAGTAATTGCATAAAAATAAAGTAGTTTGCCACTCCTGACTGGGATTGTTGGTTTGTTTTTTTTTTTTCATTTTCCTTAAGGCAGAAGATGGTGTTAATAAAGTCATCGTGTTGCTAGTGGTAGGGCCTCCTTGTTCTCATTTTGAACAGCACCAGATACAGTGGGATCCCTATCCTAAAATGGGGCTTCCTTGGGATTTCTGCTAAATAAATATAGATTAATAATTATTAAAGTGGCATATTGGGTTCAGCTTCTCAGATGGCTGATTTACCACACTTCCAACAAATCAGGGTTAAATATGAAAGCGATGCTGTCTAATCCCAACACTGCCTGAATCCAGAGCTCCCTTTATTTTTCCCCTTCATTTTCTACACCCATGCATGTGCGGAATTGCTCGATCCCAATGACCTGCCCAAGCTCGGCAAGTCCCAATTGCCACAGTGACAAGGCTATAGCTGGGACTAGGGGCTGCAGAGGCCACTAATAAAGACAAGCCAGTAGAAGAAGGTTTTCCATCATGGTTGTTACTCCATCCTGCCAGCAACGTGACATAAGCCAGCAAAAGCAACTGCTGAGCAGCGCAGCCACATCTGCATTCAGCGTATCTACAGCAGTGAGGAAAGTTTTGCCATATTGCTGCTTGCAAAATCATGCCAAGAAAATTGTTGTGAAACCACAGTCCTTTTCCCCAACCAGACTGGGCAGAATCCAGATACAGGTGCCTCAGGGGATGCAAAAAGGCAGACTAGGCTGCAGCCCCTTACCCATCGGAGTCAACCTCTAGCTGGCATCTAGAGTGCTGAGGCATTATCTGCTCTACAACCAAAGTAGGCAGGCTTCTTGCAAAATGCAGTGGTGGTCATTATTTTCTTTTAGGACAGGGGCTGAGCTCACTTTTTAGGCATTATGCAAGAAAGTAGAGTATTTGCCTAGGAAATGGGAAGCCTAGGTTCAGTCCTTGCTGTCCCTGAAAAAGCAGTAACCTCCAGGTTGGACTCTGGAAAGTGATTCACCAACCTAGGTGTGCAAAATAAACAAATGAAAATCGAGGTTTACTGAGCCAGAGACCTGACACATGTAGACATATCTCTGTATTGCAGCCACTGATACACCCAGTTCTCGGGGGACACTGAGATGCTGGTCCTAGCATCTGTTTTACATTTTACCCAGTGACTTTTTAATACAGCAATCAAAACACCAATATCTCCCTTTCCTTGCCAAAGGTTGGCATACTCCTGCTCCACAGTGATTTATTTGACAGCAAAAATTAGCAGGTAGATTCAAGTAGAAAAGTTTTAAATCGTAGTGATAAATGGCAAACATTGCTTGGATGGGAAGTAATTAAGACTGTGATGATATGTTTAGCTCAGGAGGTGGGGAAAACAGACATAGCACCTAGTATTTGCAGTCATTAAGCACTGAAGTACTTTGCCAATTAAAATCCTACAGAGAAGGGAAAGCATAAAGCACTTGCAAGATGCTGACTCATTTCTTGCTCAGACAAACCTGCTAATGAAGAATTTTGCAGGCTTTCACAACCGAATTTCTTCTCACCTGAGCCCCATGTGCTAACATCAGATTTGACTTATGCTGAATTAAAATATCCTGGAGAGATAAATAATGCCAGCCCCTTCCAAAACCCACCTCTGTCTGGACAACAGTTTCAGTTGTCAATGTTAAGTTACATTGTCCCAAAAGCTGGATGATTTTGATGGATAATTTTAGGTGCCACATGGTAGGTTTTGATGTGGTTCAAACCATGCTGCCAAACATGGTCTGAACCATAGGTGGGGCTGGTCTGACATTACTGCTAACATAAAAATCACGTTAAGGGGAAAAAAAAAAAGGGGGGGGGGGGGA
>VZTL01069873.1:572-11815 GCA_013400535.1 Scopus umbretta
TTTACTTTTTCAAACTGATGAACCAGGATGGCAGGAAAAATACCTCTTGTTTCTTCATGACTTTGTGTGGGTCAAGCTTTATGAATTGATAATGAACTAACATGTTTGTTCATCCTTTCTTCCTTAATACAGGAAGAATTTTGCTTTGCTTTCATTGTGCTGGGTCTTCCCAGCAACAAATACCACCTTCAATGGTGCAAAGTGCACCTAAAACTTTTAAAAGAATTGACTGATTTAAGAGCATAGATGACTGTTACCCTGTCTTTTACAACAGTAAGTTTCCTCTGCGGAAGTTTGTANCTGTCTTTTACGACAGTAAGTTTCCTCTGTGGAAGTTTGTACCTTATCTGAAAATTGTTCTTGTTGTTTGACCTTGAGCACAGGTATTCTTTAAGAATATCTACTTTCTGTTAATAAAACCTTATGAAACCAGAGAGCATATTTTAAGGAATTTATTGCAAAAGAGAGGATGACCACTTTGGTTTTCACAGCTATAGAGAGTTTTAAATTCCAGTATGAAATTGGAGATCTCTTTAACCAGCTGTAGGTGACTAAATATGAAATATATTATTACTTCAATCAACCACTATGCTATAGAGGTATTTTCTGTTACAGATTCAGTGCAAGCTGTTTGTATTTGATAAAAACTCTCAGTCTTGGGTGGAAAGAGGTCGAGGACTTCTGAGACTCAATGATATGGCCTCGACAGATGATGGAACATTACAGTCTCGGCTGGGTAAGAGGAACCAGGGGAAATGAGGTACTGGTCAGTGCTATTTTCATAGGATGCTTCCGTGACACACAGCAACATCCACTTTAGGTTATGGCTTAGCTACAGCAACTCAGAACGCAATTTGGACCTTTTCTCTTGCTTCAATTTATGACCATTTCTTCAAAGAGAGTACTTTTCGTATCCTCTATTGTAGTAGATGTACCAGTTACCTTTTTGGTTTTCCCCATAAAAGCAAGCTGTATTTAGCAACTAGAATATTTGACTAGAAATTTATGGTAACGTTCTTCAGATCCGGGCTCTTTGCTTTTTTGGGATGGGGTGCTTGTGGAGGGGAGTCTCTGTGAATAGTGCACAATTGTTCAGACTGGCAGGAATGCGCATTAGCCTGAGATTATCAGCTCTGATCCAACCACTGAACTTTAATGTATTAACATATACAACTTTGTACTAAATATCTTTAGACATGACTGATAATCTTTAATAGCCTACATTCTTCTGATTAACAGTTGTGACAAGATTCCTGTTTTAAGGGCTTTCCCTTGATACTCATTGTAAAGAAACTTAAACATTCACACAATAAAAAGCCACCTGGACTGTTTTGAGCTTCTTGTTGTGTCTTTTTCCACCTAACTGATCTTGTACGTTGGTTTTAGTGATGAGGACTCAGGGGAGTCTCAGGTTAATCTTAAATACCAAGCTCTGGGCTCAGATGCAGATCGATAAAGCCAGTGAGAAGAGTATCCGGATCACTGCCATGGATACAGAGGATCAGGGAGTTAAAGTTTTTCTTATATCAGTGAGTACTGTTTTTTGTTTTCATCTTAACCTTCCTACTAAAATTGGTGCTTGGTTAAATTGTAGTTGAGGTAACATTCCCATTCTTCTTTGCACCCTACCTCCTTACCACCACCCAATCCAGAAAGACAAGGGGCTTGGCAGACTTTGCTTGCCTGAAAAGCCAGCCTTACTAGTTGTGAAGAAATTCCACATAAAAGGCTGCTTTAGGAAGCCAGGTTGTCCAAAGCACTGACCATGGAGTCATGGGATCTGTTCCACGCCTATTAAGACTAACTGGAGCATAAGATTAATGCTAATAATTTTTTGTTACCAAGGGAAATAGACACTTCATCGATTTCTGTGTAGTAGCTTAACCAGGATTCGATCTACCAGAACTTGTGGCATGAGAAAGCTGTCATTGTCTGTCTGCAGCGTGGGTAGATGTATAGGTGCTCACTGGAAGTGAAACACTAAATATCTATCAAAAACATTCTGTTAATAGCTAAGGGTAACACATTTTAACTTTGATTTTTCTTTTAATACAGAGTATTCCAAGCAGTAGCAGGACAGTGAAAGTGATTTCTGTGCTTGCTAAATGGGGAAACAGCAATCCCCATTAGCATTACTAAAACACTTGGGAGATTATGATACAGTCAGCAAGAAAGAAAGGTCATTCCCTAATGTCTGCTAAGACCGCTTACAGATTTTGAGAGGTCCGAACACATTCTTTTGATTTTGACTTACACTGATTCTACACAAGGGGTTACTAAAGAATTAAGTGTTCTTATGGATCAGAAATTAAGAGAACAGCAACAAATGGTCAGCTTCCCCTGTGACATTAGGTTTGTAGGGCTGGATTCTGGAGTCCCAGAGTGGAACTTAATGATACTGAATATCCATTGATGAAAAAAAGCAGTAAAATGAATGGATAACTCTTTCTCAGCATTTTGCTAGATTTGACACGTTTGAGTTAGTCTGTCATCAGGTTATTCGCTATTTATTTTAGTACTGATAAAAAGTATCTTGTACAGAGTAATTTGTTCACTGCAGCTCATTGCAGGGGAATTTTGCAGATGTAGAGGTGACAGATTTAAGTGACAGATGGGGAGGATGGAAACAATTTTGTATGAAAGTATCTTAGAAGTGGGATTGTTACAGTTAACTTGTGGTAGCGGTAATAGTAGTTAATATGAGGACTTCATTGATATAGTGAAGACAGAGTTTTATAGTATTCAAAGGGAGTTCGCTTTTAAATAATGTCCATTAAATACTTGGTTTGATAGGCCTACAAATTTATTCTTTTGAAGGCATGAAATCACCATTAACCTTTGAGAGTAAAAAAAATATTCTTGGACAGGTTGTCATAAGTGCTTCCCTCTGAAACAGCTGAGCAGTGTAAAAGAGAGCATAAAACATTTTTGAACGATCACTTGCCTGGCTGCATGTCCATTCAGTTTTCTCATTATGTCTTACGTTGAAATTTTATGTCAGTACATCATGAAAAAATTAAGTGGCTTGATTATGATTAACTAATATATGAACTTTAGCGATTGACAAACCTGGAAAAATCTTTTTAATTGAAGATCTTTTTAGCATAAGCTTTTGGGGGGTGTCAGGAAGGCTGTGTGACTCGTGGGTGAAGAAGGTTATATAAAATCAGCTAGTACTGGTTATGTTAGCCAGAGAAAGTTGGTGCTGAGCAGAGAGGAACATACTCTCGCCATCAGCGTTCAGTATATCCAGCATCTTGCTATGTATACCACAACCCATTCTGATCTAGTTTGAAAAACCCTAAATGACAAAACTGAAAAGTAGATTGTGACATTTGGCATGACTGGTGTGTATTATGTCAGCAGCGTTTTATTCTGTTGTAATTCTTTGCACCTTTTTCTTGTTTCTGAATATTAAAAAAAATGCAGGCAAGCTCTAAAGATACAGGGCAGCTGTATGCTGCGTTACACCATCGGATCTTGGCCTTGCGGAGTAGAGTGGAACAAGAGCAAGAAGTCAAGAATGTAGCACCAGAGCCAGAGGTAACGCAATCAAATGAGGAAGACAGTGATGATGATGTCATTGCACCTTCAGGATCAGTTGGAAGTGGTAAGCAAGGAAGACAATGGAGTTTCCTGTTTTCCGTATGTTTTTCTCTGTTGTTCTTTAAGGCAGACTTCCCTCTCTGTAATTGTGTGTTACAGATGTGCTTCTGGCCTGTTACTTCTCACAGGTGTTTGTGGAATAAGACTCACTGCATGAATTGCCTTTTTGAATGCAACTGTTTCTTGCTACTTCTTGAAACTGGTAAAAAGGGCCCTGTGCTGTTTCCACCTGAGTTACATGTCACAGTTTAGCAGAGGTTATCTGTGCTTCAGTACGTTTTGCTTACAGGATTTTTAAGGCATGGTTGTGAGTTTCATTTCTTCCTTCAGCATGGCCAGGGCTTGCACGTAGAACGTGAGATGACTGTCTTGGGCTACTTTTGGCAGGCAGGATCCAGACTGACCCTTAAGTAGAGCACTATTTGGAAAGCAGAAGGTTTACAAAGGGGCATGAAAAGAGTGTGATTAATTTCATTGTACATGAGGAGAGCATAATTTAAGGAAAGCACTGGTCTTCAGTTTGAGGAAGACTTTCTTCTGTACTCCTGACTTGGGACTCATCTGTGCTTTGCTTTCCTGTGGCTTAGAACATCCAACCTTTGGCAGAGACCAGTCCTCCATTCTGATTCACTGCAGGGGAAAAAAAGAAGGAATGAATATGAACAAAAGCAGTGGGTGGATCAAAGAGACTGGAAACTGAGCTTTTAGGCTCTGGGATGCTACTGGGATACCCAAAGCAGATACCCAAGAACATAAGTTCTGTCCTCTCCAGAATTTTAATCTGGAGAAGGAAGATGTAAGGCAGGGGGAGGGGGAACTCTACAGTTCTCATCTGTCATTGAAATCCTAAATCTGAGACTTCTGTAGGCTTCTCACGTAGGGTCTCTTATTGTAAGGCAAGAAACAAAAGATACTTCTTACGACAAAGAACTATTTTCTTTGTTTCAGGTCCTAATGATGAAGGTGACGGGCAGAATGTTGGCAGCACATAGCAGATGTGAGCCTATCTGCTTGCAAGGCTGCTGTGAACACCATCTTGCAGGCATCTCTGGATACCCCAGGCCAGCTATTATTTCAGGCAGTGTTGAAGGCTCCAGGACTTAAGAACTGTGCATCCCTGTTCTGTTTGTTTGGTTTTTTGGTCTGGATCAGTAGATTCCACACAGAAAAAGCAGACTTGGAAACTACCTGAATGTGGTTTGGGATGTGAAAGCTCATCATATTGATGAGCCAAAAAAAAAAACCAACAAAACAAAAAAACCCAACAAAAAACAAAACAAAACAAAAAAACCAACAAAAAAAAAAACCAACAAAAAAACCCCAAACATTTCCCCTCTTCCTTGTAATTGAAATGGCACATTACAGCTTGTCACAGCTTTTCATTGGGACCTTTTGACTGTTTCTTCTACTACTGTTCATGTCTTGCAGGCCTCCAAGATAGAACTTTCCAACACGGTTCCAACTCGAATTCCGCTTTCATGACCCCTACTCCCCTTAAGAGTTTCTGCCACCTGCAGGGAAACTGTGTCCTCACCAGTTAATACGCTCACTGACTGCCCTTTTGGGTTCATTCTCTTTCTGGACTGCAGATGGGGCAGATGTGTTTTTACCTTTTAATCCCAATGTAAGTTGTGGACACCGTTGTTCCCTGTCTAGTGGGTTTGTAAACAGAGAGAAATAAAACATTGTGGTTCACCAGAAAAGCTTTTTTTAATGCGGTAATAAGAGACTTTAAAGTCCACAGGATGTTTTGCTAACTCCTTTTCTTTCTTCCCATTTCATTATTATTATTTGGGGATTTATATTGTGGTGATACTTTTTTATTTTAGTTTTTCAATAAGATGCTCTTGTGTGTTGAAAAAGTGAAACTATTGTTTTGTACTGTTCTTTTCTGTTACTATTTAAGGGAGAGCTAAGCCACTATATATAATAGATGTTGCATACAATTTTTCTTAGAAAATTATATGTTTCTGTGGCTACAGTAAAGTGTAGGAGGCATACAGGTTACACCTTCAGAAAAGCTGATGAGGAAACAGCTGTTAGCCCTTGGAAGAATAAAATAGGCTCATGTAATGAGCTCTGTCAGCCATTTAAATAAATCTGTATAATAAAGCAGCTCTCATGTAATGGCTTGATTCAACAAGCCATTTAAGCACTTGCCTGACTTAACTACATGTGAATAATCTTACTGAAGTCAATGCAACTATTCACGCTTAAAGTTGAGTACATTTTTAAATATCTTGCTGAATTAACGGCCTTAAATAGAAAATTAACTTCTAACCCTTCCTGTCCTGTTTCCTGAAGTCTTGCAGCATGAAGAAAAAGGTAATATTGCCAGCTTTGAATAGTTTTGGCTGAAGGATATTGTATTCTGTTCCACCAAAATAAAAGCAAGAATGTGTTTTCCTGTGTGTAATTCTGAAGTACTCCTACTGTAACCATAACTCACTTTTTGCTTTGGATGTTTTCTAATCATTTGGGCCTTTTGTGTGAACGTTGAGTTTTATTTTGTTATTAAAACATATGGTATATTCTTGTCCAGCAAAGTTGGAATTTGGTAGTCACGAAGAACAGTGACTAGGTCACTTTCCCTATAAATTCCCCAAACTGTTCTATTTCCTTTTTATAAATAGTTTACTGATAGAAAATTTCTCACTTGCTCTTTATCCTGTAGGTTAAGGAGATCTAAAATGCACCCTTTAAAAGAGAACTAAAGGGGAAGAAGCATTTAATGTAGCCTGAAATGAAAATGAAAACCCAGGTTGTAGCACAAAAGCAACCTGAAATTATTCAAATAGCAAAACAGTCCTTATTGCCTCTATTTTAATGAAACACACTTTTCACTGGGAGTCAAGAACATTTTTTTTACCTGTTGTCCGTTGTTAACTGGTGTTGGAGACTTAAGCTCTTGAGGCAGGGGCATGCTTTGCTTGTCCTGACAGCCTGTTGAAGGAACATCTTGGATTACTTTTCTGGGGAGTGAAAAGGGCTGATGATTAGCTGTGCCACTGCATTTGTGATTTCTCTGGATTGTCTGCTCATGCCTTTTTGTGTTTTGGTTTCTTTTCCTCCTTGGAGTTACGGGGTTTTTTAACCATGCACAAAGCTATTCATGTACCTTGTCCCACGCAGCTCACTAGCAGAAACATGGCATGTTTCTTAATACCCACCCACACAATTGTTTCTGCATCACAAGGTCTGGGGAACTTCTGTATTTTCAAATAAGCATTTTGAATCTTGGATCTTTTTACACTGAGATACGCAGAATTTAAACTGCTGTTTTCAAACAACCTTGCAGCATAAAGCTGCTTGTTGTCAGCATAAGGAAAATTAATAAGGGGTCTTGGTCAGCAGGGCCTACTTGTGGAGAAACAGGTGTTATTGTCTGGTCCCAAACTCCATGAGGTCTGTGCAGAATCCCACTTCCAGAAAACGAAACTGATGGTGCATAAAGATTCAGAAAAATGGAATAAACATGCTTGGTTTGATGGAGTTTAGTGGTGGTACACAGTCGCCTACAGCCTTCCAAAAAAATCTGGCAACTGTTTACTGATACAGATTTTATTTCAGCTGGAAGCTTTGCATATATGTTTGCAGTAAAGAGGAAAATGTTACTGTGAACCACTAACAGAATTGGCCATAGATTGAGTTCAGGCCCTGCCCAGCAAAATGTAGTTAGGCCAAAGCAAAACTCGTATTTCGCTCTCTGCTTTAAGCCTTGGTAAACTACTGACAAGTAAAACCAGATAAATCTTTCAAAACACATGGGCATTATGTAAGTCTGTCATATCAAAATGCGTGTGGGAAGTGAATTAAAGCTTTTATCAGAAAACAAGCAAACAAAATGCCCCAAGCCCTGCGTTGTATTTCCTGTGCTGGGCAACGGCTGTTAGGGAGGTTGATGATGACCAGTTTTTGCCTTCTTACAACAGTCTTCCCTCTGCACCACCTTCCTGCTGCATCTTTGCTCTTAGGTCTGTTGTTAACATATGGATGTTGTTAGCAATTGTTGTATATCTTGTTCTGGCTGCTGACTGATGTGGCCACAGCCTTTCAAATTTTCCAGAAGAAAGATACTGAAGCGTATAATAAAGTCGAGCACATCTGATGGGGAAAATGTTGCGAGAATGGTGGTGTTGCTAAAACCAGAAGTAAATCTCTTACCCATAAAATTAAAAATAACACTACACCCACAGGAAATACAAACATTAAGGTAAGAAAATGTGTGGTTGCAACATATTTCTGTAGTCCAGTTGCCAGTGCATGACGCACTACTTCAGAGAAGACAGGGCAGGGAAAGATTCAAATAAACTCGTCCTCAGCTGTCTTCCACTGAAACCAGGCTGGGCAGATGTCCAAACTGTTAGAAGCCTGCAGGAATAAAAAAGCTCCTACTTTGTAATGACTCTCTTCCCTGTTCCCAGTCACTGAGCAATTCCATTGCTTGGGTATTGCTGCCATTAAATGACTGTTCCTAATGCATCCCATTCTGCAGTTTGACTGGCCTCTTGTTCTCCCAGTGAGTGTAGAAAATGACTTATTTCCTTTCTAGAACTACGTTATATATTTGAAGATTTACCATGTTTCCCCGTAATCTTCTCTAGTTTTAGGAATTCCAATTATGAGAATTGCCGTAATTTGTCATGCAAGATTTCATTAAACTGACTTTTCACTGTGCGCTTTTCTCCCCTTGTTCTTTGGTCTTTCTGTGCACTGACTTGCTTAAACTGAAATCTAGACTCCGTTATGTGGGTAGCAGATAAATTCAGACAGAATGTTACAAAGCTATTTCAATTTTCCAGGGTAATTTTTTTTCCCCCTGTGAAGATTAGCACAGAGCAACAGAGGTGCTAAGAGAGAATGGCTGAACTAGGCTCTTAAGTCAATCTTAATTCCCATCTCCTAGGTTATGGTACAGGTATCTTGCAAAGAACTTCTCAAAGATAATTTCTGTAAATAAAAGTCTTTTATTCAGAGTACCTCCTTTCGAGTACCTCCTTTCAAGGGCTTGAAGATACAAAAGCTGAATTTGTCACCAAGACCACTGGCAATTCTGTTGCTGGCAGTGAATGCCTTTTCTGAGGATATCTGTGAATTGAACATGGGGTATATTTTAAACGAGCCATCTGTGGTTGAATTCTGGCAGCTTACCTTTAGCTTCTAGTGAAACCTAGGAAAAGCAAAGTAGTAATGTTGTATTAATGTATGTATGACCCGGAGGCATTGGTCAGGCCCCCAGCTGGGGGACATCTGCTGCTGTAACCGTTATCTGAGAAGTCCGTGCAAAGCCTTAGTCTGTAGTAATTGTACACATGAGAAATGTTTTTTATATTGACTGCTGGAAAGTAGCTAATTGTAGTCGATTTTGCAGACAAGATGGAATTCCTGTTTGGAGAGTTCAGAGTGCGAGTTTGGATGCGGATTGGAGGCCGCCTGGGTAAGGCCATACAGAAAGCTCCCACGAGAGGGGAGATGGGGAGATGTTTTGGATGTGACTTGCTGGTGGGTGGTTCTTTCCTCATTTCTAAAAAAAATTTGAGATGTAGAAGGAAATGAAGTTGTTTGCAGCTTGTAGTACGATGGCAAGTCACTCCCCCCATTTAACAGTTAAGGGAACTTAAACCTGTATTGGCTAATTGGTTTGTAGCCATAGTCCATGGTTAATCATAAAATACTTGGAGTCAAGTTAGGTGTTTTAAGAGTAATGTTACTTACCTAGATTGATTTACATGTTGCTTTCCCTGGAATTTACCTGTTTATAGTAGGGTAACAGTTACTGTAGCAGCTCTCCAATGAGCAGTGACTGCCTAGGAAGTGCCTTACAGCATTTGGAAGCCTGAGGACAGGCTTCTGAAAAAAAACCCCATAGCAGTGTTCCAGTCCCTAAGGTTAACTGTGGTCTATAGGTAAGGCAAGTTGAGCTGCACAAAACCAGATGACATATCTTACAGCTACAGGTTTTGCACCTGCTGTAGACAAGAAGCCAGGAAGAGTCTTGCTCCCACCTCACTGGCCTGTGGAAGGAGTGCTATGAATTCTCTGCATGTAATACACGCTTGGGACAGAATAGCTTTTGACAGCTGCTTAAAGCCAAGAACGCTATTCGTTACTTAACGGTGTTGGGTCTTGCCCTTTGCAAGACTTGGTGAGCTCTGTGTGTTCATATTGAGGAAAGAGCGTTTGCACTGAGTGCCACCATGCAGCCACGGGTTTTCTAGTCCTGCTGTCCCCAACAGTCAGGCCGCCCTTCGTTAGCTGTGCTCAGAAAGGGCTTGGGGGGAATAAAGCTGCCCTATGAACTGCTTTGTTTAATAAACTGCCAGTGAGCACCGGACTGCTGTATTTGGTTTCACATTTGTAAGAACAGCCACCTTAACGGGGCACGGAGGGAGCAGCACAGGGGCCCTGCTGCTACTGCTGGGTACAAGGGACAGCACGAGACCAGACTGAGACTCCCTCTGTCATTAGTACACCCCATACCGACTCACTCTCAGACACTTGAGACGGCTCTGGAACGAAGATGACTTGGTGCCTGGCTTTGGCATACCAGAGATTTGCTGGGGCGGCATGCATGGTCGGCATGGCAGGGCAGACGAGTCGCAGATCCTCCCCGCTCCGGTCCCTGGCTGACGATGCTGGGGAAGTTCGGACTGCGCTGGCATCCAGCAGTCGTGCTCAGCACTGGTAACAAACAGCTATTTCTTGGGATAACTGGAGGGGGAGCAGCTAGCATGTAACTCCAGCTGATTTGATCTCCTAGGCTAGAAAAGGGGTGCTTGCACAAATGAAGTATTTAAATACCCTTGTCACATCAAGGGGAAAGAGAAGTAGGTGAGAGAAAGCTTGAGCCAAGTGTCAATCCAGTTATGGACTTCTATTCAGCAGTTGGGAGTTATTTCCATGGTGGGGAAAACAGAACTCTAAGAGCTTGGCTTGAAGGGATGCCACTGAGAAAGCTGAATGTTTTTGTCAGCAAACTGAGAACAACTGGAAAAAACACAGTCTAGCTATAATATAGTGTGGCTTAAGTGTGTCAAGACAGCTTCATTTGCAGATACAAGTATAACAGTATACAGACAGCCAGAGAATTAGAATACAGTCCTTGAAAATTCATAAAAAATAATCCCATGACTAGTTTTAACTGTAGCCTACACAAAAACAAACAAACAAAAAAACCCCAACAACCAAGCCTACCACAAAACAGCCAGCACTGAAAAATTAAAGGATCAGAGCTACCAGAAGCTCTGGTAATCTGTTTAGATTTAGACACAGAGCTGCATGATCTGAACGCAACTTAAGAGCCACGGATTGGGCATGAGCTGAAAACATGAAATACAGTTACTTTTCTAAAGAATCGGAGAATCACTCAGGTTGGAAAAGACCATCCAGGTCTTTTCATGTTGGAAAAGGTTAGTCCATTAACTCAACACCACCATGTCCCAAAGTGCCACATCCACACGTTTTTTGAGCCCCTCCAGGGATGGGGACTCCACCACCTCCCTGGGCAGCCTGTGCCAAGGCCTCACCACTCTTTCAGGAAAGAAATTTTTCCTAATATCCAACCTAAGCCTCCCCTGGTGCAACCTGAGGCCATTACCCCTTGTCCCATTGCTGGTTCCTTGGGAGAAGAGACCAAC
>VZTL01069875.1:2015-12677 GCA_013400535.1 Scopus umbretta
CCCGCCATTCCACTGAGGAGTGGGGAGGGTGAGCAAGTGGCTGTGTGGCTTTAGTTACCTACTGGGGTTAAACCATGACAGACATCTTTTAGTATTAAATGCAAGATAAAGGGACCGGGCTTGGTAGGACCTGAGGGACACCCATTTTGCACAGGTCGGTTTTGACAGAGTTTTGCTCACACTAAATCAATGAGAGTTTTATCATTGAGTGTAATGAGAACAAAGATCAAGCAATAGTTACCACATCTGGAAATCTGCCCCTCCAGTTGTTTTATTTGAAAAAAAGTGGACATCATGTGAACTTATAAATGTATTTCTTTCCATTCTGAACCATATTAAGCTGATACTGTGAGGCGTTTGGCTTGTGTTTGAAATCCTGACAAATTCTGTGGGGCTCCATAAATTGAAAAATTTGCAGATCTCAACATTTCCAGGACGTTTCTTGCCATTCTCCTTCTGCTCTGCGCTGCACCAACAGTGGTCTTGCCCACCCTGGGCACCACCCTCCAGAGCTGAGTCTTGAATGAGGGCAAATATCTAAGCAAAGTGGGATGACTAATTGGAACATCCCCTTCCCCCAAAGCCTAACAAAAAAGAAACAGTGTGGGGAGTTCATCTTGAGCTTCAGAAAAAAAAATGTGTTACTTAAGAAGTTTGAATCTGAATTGGCTTTCTTCTTCTCATGTGCACAGGAAATAACACTGATTTTTTGGTAAGCTCAGCAGAAGCTGGGATTTTGCATGAAGGCAGACTTGGACACCTACATGACCTGGCTGTTTTAGCTCAGAGTGCTCTGTGTAGTGACTACATAGTGTCTCAAGACTTGAGCCCTGCCTTGCTGAACAGCTTTTCAGGAGTGATAGAAAATTGACAAGAACCAAAATGTCTTCTATGTAGTCAGTTTGAGAGTTTCTAATGTAAGAGAGAGAATTACAGCTGAGACATAGTAATATTCTAGGAAGAGTTACTCGAAGTGGATGAAGAAGAGCTACTGGATGCTAGAAATAGTACCATAAAGTCTGCAAAAGTTATCAGATTTCCTGTTAGAATTTTTAATCAGTTATTTTGATAAGCCTCAAAACACATGGTCATTTAGCCAAAAAATGTCCAGTATCCACATATTCCATGGAATTATGCCGCAATCACTATAATGCATAAAAGGGGTCATGGTTTTAAACTAAAAGAGGGTAGATTCAGACTAGATATAAGGGAGAAATTTTTTACAGTGAGGGTGGTGAAACACTGGCACAGGTTGCCCAGGGTGGTGGTAGATGCCCCATCCCTGGAAACGTTTAAGGTCAGGTTGGACGGGGCTCTGAGCAACCTGATCTAGTTGAAGATGTCCCTGCTCACTGCAGGGGGATTGGACCAAATGACCCAAATGACCTTCAAAGTTCCCTTCCAACCTAAACTGTTCTATGATTCTATGATTAGATACTCAAAAGCTATTAAGTCTCTGGCTTGTCAGACAGATCTCTTTCTTACCAGTCTCACCTGCAATAGCAACTGGTGAGGATGCAGTCACAAAATGGAGCTGAAAAATACTACAATTATCTTTTCCAATGAATGGTAGATCAGAACTTGATTTGTTTTCTTGTGCAGCTATTCAGCTAAAGGTAAACAGTGCATAATTTCTGGAATGCTAATTACAACCTATTTGATGTGTATTGCTACTAAATTCCTCAGGCAATTATTTCTATCATGGCAACAATGGAGAGCCTGTCTTCAGGTATCTGGCTCCAGCAGTTCACGTTCCTGTAGTGCTGGGTTCAGTGGTCATTGCTGTACAGCACTCAAGAACATTCATTGCAGATATTTTCTCTTTTTTTTCCTTCTCATGTAGGCACTGTTAGATGCTAGAGAAGCGGGGTGGCATTCTTGCTGCCCTTTAGAAATGGCAGAGACCAGGGCACATATCAGCCCTAGAAAAGCAAGGCTTAGGTTGCAAGTGAGGTCAGCATCACGTTGCAGAGACTGGTAAATGTTAATCATTGTTTCTGGATTGTGGCCCCATGTAATACTCTGTTTAGGAAAAAGCATTCCACAAAATCTATGTGGTGTCTTTTTTACAGCTGCTAGCATCCTAAGCAAGATAAATCGATCCGTAGATCCGTGTGAAAACTTTTATCGATTTGCATGTGATGGCTGGATATATAATCACCCTATTCCTGAAGACATGTCAAACTATGGTGTTTATCCTTGGCTGCGACACAATGTGGATGTCAAACTAAAGGGTAAGTACACCATTTCTGAAAGTGTTTGGTTGGCTTGTCCATGTAGCTTGTTAATTGGCTGGTTTTGAAATTAATAAAAGCTCCACGCTTCTTTCTGATCATTGGATAATATCCAACAGCCCAATTTGATGTTCTCTTTTAAGTATATTTTAGTTGTTTTTTATTGAAAATAACATTGAGAGAGAGCGAATTGTAACAGAAACAGAAATTGGGAGGAAGAATACAGCTGCTGGAAACTCTACCAGTTAAGAATGAAGGGACAAAAGGGTACTCCTTATACTGAAGGAAGAGGCGAGGGGATTTGAACTCTTTCCCCCTTGCAGCGGACAGGTAGACCAGACTGCAGGAGGATAGCATGCACATTTAAGAATGTTCCAGATGCAGGCAAACATCAGTCTAGGACAGCACTCTGGCTCTAACAGTGGCCAATAGCAGGAAAAGAATATAATAAG
This sequence comes from Scopus umbretta, assembly GCA_013400535.1. NCBI lineage: Eukaryota > Metazoa > Chordata > Aves > Pelecaniformes > Scopidae > Scopus > Scopus umbretta. The sequence goes on from VZTL01069875.1 coordinate 4,702, forward strand.
GCAAAACCAGAGTGATATTTTCCAGTATACTTACCTGGCTCTTGGCAGGCAACAATTTACAGACTTCCCAGACGGAGGTTGTTTGGGTATTGTGTTTCCTTCACGTTGCCATTCAAGCTGCCATCGAAGTACCTGAGCTATCATCAGTGAAACAAAAGGCTGCTTAAGAATGTGTGTCTGGAGGAAAAAATAGCCCTGGGGTGGAAATGTGTAGGAAGAGAGGTATTTTAATCTGCCTGTGACTTGACTTTGCACCATACTCTGCAGCAAGGACACCTCATCAGGAAGCTGTGCAGACCAACTGGGGAGAAGTGGTGATGATTATTGTTAGGTAGGAAAACCCGTCCAGATTCTTATAATCTTCACTAAAAGCAAGTCATGCAAAAGAAGGGAGAAGTGCAAGACTTATTGTTATTGCCATGCTTGAGCATTGCACCCCTCGAGCACTTTATTGACCTATTAGTTGACATAAGAGCCGGCTTTGAGCTCACCACAGAACAGAGGTCAGTTTTAGGCTGTTGTGCTTAAATATAGCATTTATTTTTCTCTTAGATTTTGTACATATGTGCGCGTGTAGGCATCAAAGCCCTTCTCCACTTGCTTTCTTCAGTCGTATTGTATTAAATTTTCGCATCATTAAGTATTTTAAAAGCTGTGTTCGGTTTCAGAATATGAGTCTGGAATTTCAGCACAGGATATGATCTGATCACTGCTGTTTTAAGTCTGCTGAAGACGCCACAACCAAAGGAAAAAAAATATTGCGAGAGCCTGTTTTAAGTTATGCCTTGCATTCTAATTGTTCTGCTGCCAGAATCGGGCTGTATTGGATAACTGCACATCCTGCATGAACCACAGCCACAAAGAAGCCAGTCTTAATTGAATATAGAGTAGCAAGCTGTGACTCTCATCCTTAATTTCCTCTTTTTACAGACCCTAATGAAGGACATCATGCTAAGCCACATTTTTATCTGGTTTTCTTACTGCAGTCCCTTTAGAAGTTGCTAATCCATAGCTAGGAAAATACAAGACAAAGAAAGAAATATCCAAGTGAGAAGCATTTGCTTAATGGAAACTTCGTATCAAAAAAGGAGTGTAATGAAGTGCCTGATAACTACTTTAATAGGAGGCTTAAACTGCTCCTTGGCACGGTACAAAGATGTGAGATGTTGTGTGGTGTAGAAGAGTTGATTTAATATAACATTTGTCATCTCCTCCTTAACTTTGTACTTAATAAAATTCCCAAAATATTTTCTTGGTAATTAAAAAAGGAAAATGATAATTAAAAAAAAAAAAAAGTGCTGGATATCTGTGTTGGTAGCTGAAATAACAAGGCGTAACTTCAGCCTCTGGGTATGTTTGTGTTTTAGCTTGAGTTACTTCAATAAATTAGCTTGACTCTGAGTTACTCATTTGTGGATGACCACAAACTTACTATCAAAAGTTTTAGCAAGATGAAGAACTCTTGCACAGAGAAACATACATATGGCTGACCAGACCTTGGAAGCCAATTTGACCTCTCCTTTCTAAAGAGCTCTTAGTGGAACTTTGTACTTCATTGTAAATGTCCCCACTTGACACTCAGTAGATTAAAAAAGCTCCAGTCTTTAAAGAGATTATTATTACACAAGTTCTATGTTCTGAAATATTTATCATATTAAAGAAAACTATTAATCTTAAAGTGATAACATGGCTTGGCCAGAAAGCCATATTTTTCATATTTGATATTCTTTGATGGTGTGATATAGACAGAGCATTTATTCAGGCAATATATTAAAAGTTGTGTTACTTAAAATAAATTATTTGAACTTCTAATCTGTTTACTGGTCCCTCAACATTCCTGAGCCTTAGGCAGAAAGGGAGTTTTGGTATTTGTGCAACCTGTGTATTTGGCCTTGGTTACACAAGGGTATCTTCGATCTTCTGGAAGCTTCATTTTTTGTTCAGGGGTAACTGCTACAGAAGAAGATCTTCCAGTTGCTAATGGGTAGCAGGTGTAAGAATTAGTTTTGCCTTACCAAAAAGTGGTGGGTGTAGCTGTATAATGTACTCAGCTCTACATTAAGTATTACCAGGTTTGAGAGGAAAGCTTTTTTTTTTTCTTCCTTTTTCTTTTTTTTTTTGAGGTTGCAGACACACAAAAGCATATGACTTTGCAGGTGTTAGCTTGAAGAAAGGGTAGAACATATTCTGTGTCAATGAAGGTTTTGGTGCTTTAATGGAGAATTACAAAGAGGAATAGCAATGGGTCAATGGAAAATAGCCGCGAAATACTGGCTGGTAGAATTTTTGCCTGCATATCTCTGGTTGATTGAAAGAACGGGACAAGAAACATTCATTTCGGGGTTCTTCTAGATTTGCAGAACTTAATGTGATAGTTAAAAATCCTATTTTTTTATAAGATTTGGGTTTAGAATGGAGTAGGAATGTATATATATATAAAAATATAATGCTCCCATGGCTTTCTTTAGCTGCTTTAGGATGAGTTCAAACTAAAATTATGTCATCATTTCCCCTTTAATTTCTTTTCCATCCTTTGTTTGAGGGTCACTTGAATATCTTTTTCTGCTCTCAGAGGAATCCATGAACTACATGTGTAACTCATTTTGATCTACTGGCTATACATAATGGATAATATCCTAGCCTGGTGAAAGCAGTGGTAGGTCTTTCCTTGTACCTCAGCAACAGCAGGATTTCATGTGTTGTGGAGGATGTGCAGAAGACAATTGTAGATAGCCAAAGATATGTCAAATCAGAGACTTGTGGTTTTCGTTATGACCCAGACCCAGGCAATGGCCATCTAATATTTAGGTTAAAATTTCTTGGTTTCTTATACAACTGTCCTGGGAAGGACCAAGGTACTCCTACTTCTAGTTTACTATTCCTGGCTGGACCAGACTGTCCCTGACTTGAAGCCAGCCTTTCATTTGCAGATACACTGAAGGCATATTAAGAAGTACCTCTCCTTGGTTAAGAACAAACACTTTTAGTGCTGATAGGCCTCTGAAGAAGCTCTTGGAGTCCTTCAGAATGGGAAAAATGGTTTGACTGTGGCACCTGTTGTATGAACAAAAGCTATCTCAAACTGCAACTGCTTCAGCCTTATGTCAGGTCAAGATTGCAATGTCTCTGTGAGTTAATAAATAAATTACCATAAAATTTCCTGCAAAGCTAGTTGCGTTCCTGCTTAATTTTTTCATTTTGATTGGTGACCTTAATAAGAGTTTAGAAGCACTATTGTTTTACCATTGAAATTCAAGTGGCTTTTAGTGAATAATTTAGAACTGGAAGTCTGAGGCAGGTAAATCAGTGCTTCTTACCTGTGGTGAATGTTGATCGTGATCCAAAGAGTTTCTTTTCTTTTCTCTGAAGTCTGCAGAACAATGATATACAGCTGTGTTTTGGTTTGTGTTTTTTTGTTTTGTTTTGTTTTTCCCAAGTGACCATGCAGGAAGCAATAAATAAATAAAAAAAACCCCAAAACTATGCAAACATTCCTAAATCTCAGCACTGCAAAGGACCTGATTTAAATTACATGACTCATTTGTGAACATGTCTTCCAGGCCTTTTAAATTTAATTTATGCCTGTGGAAACCAGTTTACAGATCAAATCTCCATACTGATCCTGGCCCAGTGAGACACCTACCTCAGACTAATTTGCTGCGTTAAGCTTTCTAGCGTGGCTATTTCTGAATGCTAGTCAATTTAAAGTGAGACATTTCCAATGTAGCAAAGAGAAAGAAATGGTGGCCTTTTAGGAGGATATGGTGTGTAGGTTTTTAAAGAACATCAGATAGACAGCAAAGAAAATAACTTGGCAGCGTAGGCAACTTTTCCCAAGATAATCTGCAATGGTTTTCTTTAGAAAATAAATTATTTTTTAACAAAAAGAGTAAGGTAAAAGTATCTTAGTATGGAAATCTATACTATTTGATCATAGGATAGTCCTTTCAGACAAATCCCAGAAGTCGGTGTTGAGCGGCTGCTGTCGGTATTGAGCGGCTGCTGTCCTGCACAGAGGACCCTGTGCCACAGGGCTTTTTAGGGGTGGTTTCTCTTCTCCCACCCTTCAACAGATGCTCACTTGGGACCACTGGAATGGCTTGGATGTGGCCCACGAAATCTGTAATGTAGCTGCTAACATTCATCCCTAGTTTTCAGTATTAGCTGACATGGTTTTTGTGATTTCTTCTCTCAGAGCTCGGTGGTCAAGAGCTGTCCCATGTAAGAGGGAGACTACTAACAGTAATTAAAAAAAAATCTCAGAGGGTACTTATGTTACTGCCTCCAATATCTTCTTGTTGGATAGCTGCTGCTAGATAACAAGGTAGCAGTAAACAGCAACAGCACTTAACACTGTTTTCCTTAGTCTTTTCTACTACAAATGGATCTCTTTTCAACGGTGTAGACTTTTTTTCAGTGGTCCAGATCTTTGCTATAATCGCTTTTTCATCCAAATGTAAGAAATAATATAAGTGGCACAAGTCAGGTAAATCTCTCTGGGCAACAAGTTAATAGCGTTTTGGTAAAATGAAGTACCTGAGCCAAAGGTGGAGAAGCCAGGACTTTTCCCAGGCTTTGTGGCTGCTTGAAATGAAAGTTGTGTTTGTAATGGGTGATTTTGGGAAACAGTGAGTACAGAAAAGACATAATATTGGTTCCTAAATTAGGTTTCAAGGCAGCACAGTAACTGAGCCACAGGATTCCCACAGCATCTCCCTGGTCAGGCAACCAGAGTGGCATCCTACTGCGAGCCCTGCGCTGGAATGAGAGTGGGGTTTATGGCACACTGCTGTTCCACATGTGGCACAACATTCCCCCTGGATTTACAGTGAACCTCTGTTTTGGCTGTTGCCTGTAAAAGGATGATATGTTCATATCTGCAGATATTGAATTTCAAAATTATGCTATGACTGTACTTTGAACAGGTAATTTTGCAGAAAGAGGGTTCATACCTTGGAAGGTATAGCAATCCATGACATCTGATTTCCCATTTTCTGGCTAACAAAAAAAATTTTGCAAGTACATGTTGAAAGTATTAATATAATGAAGTAAACTTAATGCTGCCATTTAGTACAGATCTCCACCTATATTGTAACAACTGAGGATCTTGCAGTCCTCTGGTTTAAATGCAGTTTAAACTCTTGTGCCTGATATTATAATGACATGTGCTATCCCCTACAGCATCATACTGGGAGGCTAGAGGGGCAGGGGAAGGAAGGGGAGGGGGAAATATTGCTCAAAAGATTAAGATTTTATTATTGAAATTAGATTTATGAACAGAGGCCCTCACATCCCCATAAGATGATTTTTAGTTTTGTTACAGTTTGTGTACAGTTATGTTAGTTGACTTTTGGAGGAACTCAGATGATGTGCTTATCTTTTCATATACAAACTTAGAGAATTTACCATATGCTGAAATTGGAAACAAACAGCATTGTCATTTAGGAAATGTGCTGTATATTAGGGCACTGAGCAGCATTAGGAAGCATTTATGTAAGCACAGCTGTTTGAATGCCATTTCCATGAGAACTTATATATTGCTAAAATGGATATTCAAGAAAAGAATTGGGGAATTTCTTCTCAAGGGATGAAGGGGGACCCTAAAATGTCAGTATATTAGTTGGGTTTATTTGTGTAAATACAGCATCCTTTCATGAACTTGGTGTTTGGGAACATTTGTTTGATTTACTTGATCTATGTTCCTTGGGGATTAGAACCTTTATGAATTGATTAATAACTAAATCTTCATTAATTCCTATGGACATGCATATTAATTACCTCCTCATTAATGCAAAATAAATTCATAATAATTAAATGTTCTATCAGAATGTCAGAGAAATTAATAATGATGGACTGGTTATTTTTAGGAGTCACTAGTCTAACCATGGTGAGATAGACACTGCCATCAAGAAATAGGCTGATGGACATTAATTGTATCAAATATGAAACATTTTCCTGAATTGATTAATGGTGTGTTGATCATCATTAAGTGCCTTTTAAAAAACCCCACAAAACAAACAAACAACCCTCTCCCCCCAAACCCACAAAATAAAACAAGGGGTGGGGGAGATGTAGTTTATCAAAACAAGGCAGGCCGAGATTAAGGCATCAAATCCACAAGACAGTTCTGAGGAATGAGCTCCTGAAGCTGCAGAATACACTGGTAGCTTTTAATTTAAAAAAAAATAAGGTTGAAAATATGGAAACTATTGTATTTAAGGCATATCTGCAGCTGTATAAGCCAAAACAAGGCCTTCCAAAAGGGACCAATAGCCCCATTCATTGGCATTCTGGATGCTTTTGCCTTCCAGAGAGATGGGAATATACAAATGGCAGGTGGTAAGACAATCTGAGTTGTGTCTAGCACTCTACATTATTTCATATTCCTGTGAGAACAAGGAGTTTACCTTCATGGCTGTTGCTTAGAGTGATTATTCTGAGTCCTGTGTACTCCAGTAAGATGATTCTGGTGAACTGATTATTTATAATGGGGAACTGAGAGAAAGCCACATTATAAGCACCAGAAAAGTGTATTGACTTGTTATTTTATTTTATTCTAGACTCAAAAGGAAAAACTTTATTTAGGAAAGGATAGTTTTAAGCATACGGAGAAAGATTTTTGCAAGCCTTTGATGCTTGATCGTTTTTCCATATATATATATTTAGAAAACAGTAGAGAAATCTGAACCATAATGCATTAGAAATTCAAAATAGGTGTTTATAAAATGCACTTAAATAATTTTTGTGGTGCATTAGGCTCTCACAGCTTCCCTTCCAGTCCTCTGAAACTGAGCAATGTTTACAGCCACCAAGAAAAAAAACAGGAAGAAGAGCTGTGATGTCAGTAAGGTGCTAGTATTTTTAAAAATTATTTAAATACAGTGGTGAGAAAATTTTTCATTGTTTGTCTTTTTAGCTGCGAGGGAGTGAAAATTGCATCTTTAAATGGTGTATTTTCTTATTTTGGAATCCTGGAAGCAAACTTTTCTTTAAAACCCAATCATTTACAGCTCACTTCTTGCAAAGAGTCTGGTGGGGATGAGGACTCCAGACTACACATGTCGGACTGTGCACCAGACACATGAACTAGCAAGAAGCTCTGCAGAACAATTAGCAGAAATGGCAGTTTACAAAAATAAATAAATTTATGATGGTTCATATTTTAAGGAAGCCTCAAAAAACAAATATTGCTGTCAATTGTTAACAGAGGAAATGTGTTGTACTGTACACTAAAGTTGCATAGCAGGGGAAATTCTCAGAACTTGTGTTTTAAAGGCATAAAGGAGTTTAATCAGGCCTTGAGATTAGGTATTTGAAGTTGTGTTACACTGGTGTCAGAAGAGAGCTGTAAGTAGGCTTCTGCATCCTCCACTAAGGTTTCTCCTGTGGTGTTTTCCAGGCAGGCAAGAACTTGCTCTGCTCTTTTTCTGAGGCTTCCAGATGCAAAGTAGCTCTGAAGCAGAAGCTGAGCAAGTGCATTAGTGTGGGAGTCTGACCTGTGCTAACAAACCTGCTAAGAGGGATAAAGTTGTACTGAAACACTAAATGTTGTGTCCTACAGCAGGAGTTGTCCATGTCTTTTTCAGGACAGTACTCTGAGAGAACAGATTTAACTCTAAGAATAATCTTGGCTTGACTATACTTGTCTTGTTCCCAAGAAATATGTTCAGCTTTGAAATATATCACTTAAATCTGTCACTTCCTTTCAGAAGATATATGTGTGTGTGTGTGTGTGTGTGTGTGTGTGTGTGTGTGTGTGTGTATTTTATATATATATATATTCTTCAACTTCCCCCTTCTCCAGCTACAGGGGTCAGGTTTCCAAACTGATGAGAATAAAAAAATACATACCAGATTTTCTTCTTTGATGATCTCGTAACCTGGACTGTTTGTGTTGCAGTCTATTAAACTCATATTTTCATGTAGCAAGACAGGGAAGTTACCATTGGTCAAGCAATCACGAGAGTCTTGTGTAT
>VZTL01069885.1:2504-26022 GCA_013400535.1 Scopus umbretta
TTTTTTTTTTTTCTTTCTGTCAGAATCCACAGAAAAGAATATGTGTTGAGTGGCAAGTCTGAAGCAGTCACCAAAGCAAACCAAGAGGGAGTATCACTTTGCAAGTGGTTTCTGGAATAACTCCAGACGTTAGAGCAAGCTGTATGTCTCCTAACCCACCCTTCCTGGAGTTAGTCCTTGCAATTAGCCAGGAGCTTTCAGTCTGGGAACAGACAGCTGACTATAGCTTCAGACAAAAGAAGGGAAATGGGCATTGTCCAGGGCGGGAAACTTGTGGAGCTATACAAGACTTTTGCTACAAAGATGCCATTGGAGTAGAAGCCATGCAACATGGATATTGGGTCATAACAATGCAGGATCTTTGAGAGTCTTTGAGTAAAACCATGAAAAGCAAACCAGGATTCCATCTATAAATACCTCTGAAGGAGGTGCTGTTGTTAAATCCCCACTCACTGTCCACATCTCCTGCAGTACACAGGTGGTTTTATTAATTTAGAGCATTAGCTTTTTTTTTTTTTTTTCCCCAATATAAATAAATTTCATATTTCCAAATAGTAATAGTCTCTGCAGGTTATAGAAATATTAAAATCAGTGTTAAAAAAAAAAAAAGAAAAGATGATGGAAACATGTTCTGTTGATCATTGTTCCCTCCAGAGACAGAAGAATATCTATATGCTCTTTTTTGCAATATCATGAATTGCGATAAAAAACAGACCTGCTGTAGTAAGTGTTATGCCAGGAAGCCTGGATGGAATACACAGCCTGTCTTAGTAGAAGCTGATCTTGGAAGGATGTTAACTGGAGATAGTCATTAAAGGCATGTCTGCATCAGAAATAAAACTATAGGTCTTAGGGAAACCATCCGGGAATTGTAATTTCATTTACAAGTATTCTTCAGTGAATTGGTGTTCATGTTAATCCTCTCCAGTAATTCCTCCATACTGCATCGTATTACCCTACTGGCAGAAGTCAAGATCCTAAATTTCATCCATTTTTAAGGGATTTACCTATTTAGCTGACAAATGATCCTTAGCCACGTGTTATCAGGAATAGTAAAATGAACTAATTTGGGAACTGGGTATCTAATAGAGAAGGTGTAATATCCCCTGAATCTCAAAAGACAATTGTCATCTCTCATGAATAACTGCTTTGTTCCCACTATGATAGCCAGTGTGGCTGGCTGGCTTTGCATGAAGAAATTGGAAGATATATAATAGCCCACTGCAGCTGAAAAAAATCAGCATCATTCTTGGACTAGGTAGCAGTACCAAGGAGAAAACTCACACCAAGTCTTACAGGGCCAATAGTGTGGAGAAAAACCTGCCCCCAGAATATCCTCATGCACTGTAAGTCAATTTGATGTCCTTTTTTTTTTCTTTTTTTTTTCTCTTGTACCTGATACCAGTTATAAAACACCTTGTGGTCTCTTCAAGTGCCAGCATTCATCTGAACGGGTGATAAATGGTGTCTCGCAGATTAGAAAGGTTAGTGCTATATATCTTCACTTAGCTCTCCAGAGCCAGATAAAATACAGGAAAGAAGCAGCAGCAGTTATATTCATGCCTCTTTGCTGAGAAGGCTCTGGCTCATAGTGCTGATTAGCATGAGAGCAGGATTTTCAACATACTTCTTTCTTCATTAGGCAGACTTAAGTAATCAAATTCAGCTCTCAGTTCCTAGCAATTCAAAATAGATACCTGCATGAAATGGTGGTTACATTCACGAACTTTATAGTGAAGCTAACAAACCTGGTTAATTCTCCTGTTGGAGTCAAAGCAGTAATATAAATATATTGTGTCTAGTATCTTTGGACTTGGATGTCTTGGTCCTATTGCTGCATTAAATGCATCTCTTCTTACGTTCATTAAAACAGTCCCTTTAAATAGGCCTATGTTTAGCCTATTAAGGGGAGAGAATCTGCTTTAAAAGTTAGTACATCCCCTTGGAAACCCTTCTGGCAGTGTTGCCTGCATGGATTTATATTTAATGAATACTTTCTTATTTGTCCTAAAGTAAAGCATTGATTATTATGATCATTTGTTGAGTTGGAAGCTTTCTTGGATGAGACCCAGGATGATACTTGTACTTTGGAAAAGTCCTCCTAGTAGCCATAACCACAAATTTCCTCAGTAAATGTGATAAATATTTATTTTTCCTCTCAAGGATAAACATTAAGCTCATCAGTGATCTTACAAAATGAAAGTGGGAAAATCATATATTCTGTAATGGGGTCTGCTTGCTAAAATGCTGTGATGTTCTGAAAATATTAATATGTGTATTTGCCAAATTATTTATAACGGTCACCTGGTGACAAATTTGATCAGATGTCTTTTTCAATGGCCAGAGGTAAATAAGAACACATAATTCTTAATTCTGAGCTGTTCATATTTGAAGAGTAATTCTTTTTCGCATAGTGGAGTTGATGACTCTATTGATAATTCTCCCTATATCATTACAGTAAAGAATAAGAAAACTCTGCTTACCTGAAATTATTCTTTCCCCTTTCCCCAAGATATGTTTGCTCAGTCAACCTAGACAATATTTACAGGTTTATAAATGGGAATTTCTATCAGAAGTTGTCACTCTATTAAATTGGAGACCCATCGTGCCTGTGATCTGTGATAAGAGACACTAAGGAAAAAACACCAAGTAGGCATAGTTCCTCTGTAATTTAGGAGAGTAGAGTGGAGTTCTGGTTATAAAAGTTGTATCAGCAGATTAATTTCTAGAGGTACTTGTTATTAGCAGAAGAACATGACAACTATTGGTACGATGGGAAGCTGCCATCCATTTTAGTGGATGTGCACACATTATTAAAGGGTATAGAAAGGAAAAAGCCAGTAAAAATATATGTAGTTTACAGTTATGGTAGGGTAGGAGTCTTAGTCTGTTATTTTGTGAAGCTACAACTGCTGACAAGTCTTCCAGGCAGAAAGTATGTAGTACTGTGGATTTGCCAATGCTATTTGCATGAGAAAAAACATGTTTTTCCCTCAGGGCTTCAGAGGTTTTCTGAAAATTCGTAATTTTTTGTGCTGAAATGTTAATGAGCATTAGTAGCTCATTTCCATTCATCTCCCCTGGGGAAATGAGACTTTTGCAGTCAGTCTGTCTCTGAATGCAGGTAGTGGGATGCAGGTGATAACTTGAAAATCAGTTGTCCAACTTAAGCCAGGTTTGACAGAAAGATGAGTTTCCAATAATTGTGGTAACTGCAAGCTTTGAGAAAAGGGGAATCAAATACAAAGCTTCAGTTTGAACACAGTAATATTAGACCCTGGAGAATTCATATGGGAAAGAGCTGGTGTAAATGTCCCATGCTAGATTGGTACATTTGCCAATACTTTTCTTTGTTCTGACTTTTGTAAATAAAAGGGTAGCAAATGTAGAGGAGAACAAAACAACCCCATCAACAACTTCTGTTTTGTTTCTGTGTCTAATCTGGTTCTAGGAAAATTCATACTTGCACAGGGAGCCAGTAAGAGAGCTGCAAGCAGCATAGTGAAAGGTCTTCTGGATTGTTTCTTTTGGAACATATCTTTGTTTCTAACATTGCCTCTGATGTTTGTAAACATTACTGCTATTGTTTGTAGATTTTTTTAGGAAAAAGATAAAAGCTTATTTTTTTAAATGTTTATTTGACTTATAGCTCAAGTAATAAATTCAAGCCAAAAGACACCTTTTACCTTTATATTGTCTTTAAAAGTTCTTAAAAAGGTGTGCCCACGGCATCTTGGGGGTCTTGTTCCAGCCTGTGGGTAGGTGCATTCCGCAGCATGCAGTGGTCCCTGCAGATGGTGCTGCCCCATCGTCCATGCCTCTTGGTGTTCCTTTCAACAGGGAAGAAATTCACAGCCAAATGCCATCCCAGGAACGTTCCTGGATTTCACAGCTCTGACATAGTCTATGAATGCTATCCCTTGAGTTGACCTTCATCATAAGAAGAAAGATGATCTCTGTACCAGTATTTGTCTCAATTCAAATGTCTTTTGTAGTGGCTTACAAATGTATGAAGCCATTTCTTCTTCTTGCAGCTACTACCATATTCACATCTGTACCTCCCTTAATTGTGTTGGATGCAGAAATATCTCTTAATCAAATGAGTACCAGATTTTTCAGTGTTACTGCAGTCCCATCCATCAAGAACTTTATCCATCATCTAATTGTATTAACCTTGAGTGATTTCACTAGTTCAGCAGAACACAAAAGAAAAAAAAAACCCACAACCTTTACCAGTTCTGTCTCTATTCTTTAAATGTAGAAATAGCTCAGATATGTAGGCAAATAAGCAGAGAGCCAGCGAGTCATATATTGCTACCTAGAGTAATTTTATTGGATTTCAGTATTGATTTCTGTTTCATTAGACTGAGATTTACAGTGACAACAACAACAAAAAATCATATTCTTCTGGGACTGCTGTGGACTCAACCTGGAACATTTTTTCAGAGTCCATCACAATGCTTTCATATTAAAGATATTAAATATGGGAACTTTTGCAGCATATATTTCCTTGATAACATACGGGGCTGGTAAGTCCATGCAGAAAGCAGTGCAGTCTCCACCAGCTTCTTTTTCACTCTGAGTGCATTTCTCAGGATAGAATCAATGACACTTCCATCTCCAACATCATCTAGCCACTTCAAATTTACAAGAAATTTAGAAGAAAAGGTCATGAAACCTGCTGGACATAATTTGAATCAGTGACTCTTCCTTGCACAAAAGACAGAAATGCATTATTTGGGGCACAGATCTGGAGGAGAGAATCAAAATTTCATAAAGATTTGGGGGGAGGGGATTGATGGTGGTGGTGGTGGTGTGTCTTATGATCCCATAAGTATATTGCCTCATGATGTAGGTCATCTTAGTCTGGTTTTAAAACTAAGTGATCATTTGAGAAAATACTATTCCTTTGTAAAAAAACATCCTATCTTCAGATTTTGCTGAACACTTTGTATGCATTTTCTTAAAAGCTTGTTTTAAAAAACTAAGCAAACCATTAATAGGACTTCTAGAGCCTCAGGAGCTCTATTTAAAGGCTTTAGTTCTTAATATTACCCAGCTTTGATGTAATTATATCTGCAAAAATGTTACATACTAAGTTCCTAGCTTCACTGAATGTGAGCGAGATTTTTTTCTTCCACTGTTCCAGTTCAAACAAACAAACACCTAATTCAGCTGTGGCCTGCAAACCCATGAAGAATGGTGCAAGATGTGATTATCACACAATATTCTAGCATACAGAAAGTAGTGAATGAAAAATCGCCCTCTCATACACATAGGCATACCAATACTTGTATCACCGCTCAGGACCACTTAGTTCCTGGGGTTATAGCAGGAAAACATTTTGCTATCTTTGTCATGCTATAATCACTGCTGCTCGTTAGATACAATGGGCAACAGTAAAAATTCAGGTCTGATATAAGAGTTTGGATCTTGTGCAAAGATGCTTTTAAGTAATCTGTTATAGTAGTTGTCTATTCCAGACACTGTAAATACTTATGGTGTTTTTCTTTGTAACATACCCCTTCTGTACCTTCTACCTTTGGCTTTGCTGGAGAAGATGGGGTTTCCACAAAATATTTTTTGTTTCTTATTTGCAGCTAGTGTTAAGAAAGTAGGACCTGGTGTTTTCCATTTAAATAAAGGCACTGAACTGAATAAATAATTGAATTAAAAATGGAGAGTTATCTAGGCATCAAAATTGTTTAGTAATTTGTCTTCACAGTGTCACTGTGTATGTATTTCTTTTCTGTGTGACAGTCAGTTAATCTGTTTTGACAGCTACTTAATTTTATAAGCTAAGATATAGGACTGAGCATCTATTAGAAAGTATTTCTTGTGAGGCATTTGCCTGAGGCTAGTTTCTTATTTAAATGAAGAGCCCTCTAAAGTACAGCAGCTAAGTAAATGTACCTGGGCATGTTTGAAATACTATGCTTGTCTCCGTTACTAATCAGAGAATGGCATAGAAATGAGACAGAAAATCAGTGTTAATATGGGATTCTTGTTTTCCTCTGTTTTCTTCTGAAGAGGAACTAACTAGTCTTTGTTCTTTCCTCCTTTTACTTTTATTACATCTCTTCTCCTTTTAGGGTGCTATTATTTTAACTATCCCTGTATGCATTAAAAATGTCAAGTGCTATGATTTTAAATGTTGCACAGTTTTTGCTCTTCTGGCTGATCAGAGATGGGCTGTTGAGTAATTCTGGTTGAGCATTTGAAAGAAAGAGGAACCAGCAGCCTGTCCTCTCATCGGCTTTATTCTGAGTAGGGAAATGAAATGAAAAGGCTAAACTAGTGCTCAAATGTGCAAATGTAACAAGAGTGAAGGGTGCAGCCGCTGAAGGACCGCATCCTGGCACACTGAGTCCATCTCCTGGCTGCCTCTTGCATCCAGCCAGGGCCACCCAAACTTCTCTCAGCGTCTCTCTGTATCTCAGATACGGCTAAAGCCATTGAAACAGGAAGATTTGCTCCATGTGCCAAGGAGAGATTAAACTATTTTGTATTCTGATGATGTTCTAACCTCCCTCTGTTGCAAGCATTTTTAATATCATTTTGGTGCTCCAAAAGAGCCAGAAATGTGTTGATCCCATTAAAAACAAAACAAAACAAAACAAAACAAAACAAAACCCAACAAAACAAACAAACAAACAAAACACCCAAAAAGAAACCCAAAAAACTCCGAAAGAAATGGACTATGTTTTTTGCTTGTCATCTGCATTAAATTCTCAGGTACCTGCAATGACTGCAAAACAACAAAAGACCTGGTAGGTTAAGACACATGTTGAATAGCTGAGTAGGGGAGAAAAATGGGTGATACCTCTGAATTCTCTGTTTATGGACGATTAATGACCAAAATGTTTAGAGTAAGAAACTGCTTTTTGAAGAAGCATAGATTTTTCTATCAATACATCTCCAATCAAGATAAAAATAAAAAATGTGTGTGGTGGAAAGATGGAATGGGTGAGAGGAAATCTCTTCTGTTCATAACTTATCTGCTAGAAGTAAAAAGATAACCATTTCTTAAAAGAATATCCTTGGTAGATGACCTTTAAGCCTATTTTTAGACTCTATTTTTATTCATTTTTATTTTCTGACAGATGACAGTTAAAAAGCCATCTTATTTCCTAGTGAAACATTTTATTTCCTTTCAATTTGCTTTCTGGAGTCTTAAAATGACAAAGCTATTCCTAGGCCTGTCCTTGTGGCATTTAAACAAAACAGAACAAAATATAGTATACTATCTGAACGGAAGCTACAAGAAAGGACAGCCATAAGCAGAAGTGTGTTTGTGTAAAATTGTTTGAGCTGTGATAACGCTTTGCATTGCACAACCAAATGCAAATATTGCATTGAAAGAACAATGCTAAAGGGAGTCACAAAGACTGGAGAATAACTGAAAAAGAAGGGGTAGATGGGGAAGAACCCAGCAGAGAATCTAAAAGGTGGATTCTGGTGGGGCATGTGTGACAATAATGATGAAAAAATACAAAATGGAGCAGAATGTGCAGGAGAGGACAAGAAAAGAGAAAGTAATAGTCGGAGATTAAGGGAACGTTAGAAAAGTGGGAATAAAAGAGCAACAGAAAGATGAACAAAAAAAATAATGTAAGATTTGAAATAAGATGAAATTGAGCTTTAAGAGGCTAAATGGGGAATTAAAGCAATAAGGAAATAAAATCCAGAGTTGGGGTAAACTGGTGTCTTTGGCAGTTGATGTTTAAGCAGTGCTGAACATTGTATGGAAATTTTCTCTAATATATTGGTAATCTTGTGGCACTAATATCACTTAAGCTTGCAAAAATTTCTGCTTTCCGGGAAGGCACTACAAAAAGTAACTTCCTGGACAACCTCAGCAATTTTGAGTTTTAATAAATAAAAGGGTAAAAGCAATTAATGGAAATGCTTTCTTAAGTACTTGCTGGTAAAAATTCCTTTTAAAATGCTGTTTCTAGGATTACGTCTCCTATAGGTTTTAAATCTCCCAGACCTGGTAAACTTCCACAACTTCCCTTGAGCAACTATTTCACCATTTAAGAAAGCTCTGAAGATAAATTCTGAGCTCAGCTTCAGTCTTTGTCTTTTACTCACATCCCCGGGCTAAAGTAAAGCAACTCTTTCAGTATTAACTTTTGTCCCTTACAAAACTCTTTCCAAGACCATTCATGAGTTGCTGTTTAGCTGAATTGCATATGTATTTAAAACAATCTTTTTAGCTATTTCTTTCACTTGCAGGTCATCTTGTGGCTCTCCTGTGGTTCTGTTCTAGCCTCTCTGCAGTTTTTCTTTCTTTATTCTACACTATGGAAAACTGAGACACTTGACTTTATGTGGGTGCCACAGTGTGTTACCGCGATAGAAACAATTGCTGCCATATCTTTATCTGTGTTGTCTCTAACTTGTGACATTTAAGGCGGAGGTCAGAATTAAGCATAGGTAATCAAGGCGTGAGCTGATCTGGGTTTGTTTTTTGGTGTTTGTTTGTTTGTTTGTGGGGTTTTGGGGTTTTTTGGGTTGTGGTTTGGGGTTTTTTCTTTTTCCTTTTTTTTTTTTTTTTCTTTTTTCTTTTCTTTTCTTTATTTTCAATCTGTAGCACAAGGGAAGCATTTCCCCCCCAAAAAAATACATGCTTTGACACTCCTTTACGGCAGCACTGCTGAAATGGAGGACACAGCCCCCAGATTTGTTCCCATAGGCCTCCAGTGCTTGCAGACAGATGGACAAGCTGGCAGGCTTTTGTAGCAAGCCCTGTGCTGCTAGCTTGGACTTGAGCAACGATTGTGTTGCAGCCTGCCAGTGGATGCTTTAAACATTTGCACATGGAACATACTTAGGCAGCAGTGTCGGCAAATCCCGGGGCTGGCTGTGCACCCGGCCCTGGCAGACCGTGAGGGGAGAGGGGATGTGTGGGTCCCAGAGCCCTGATCCCGAAGGATCTGGCAGCTCCTCCACTCTCTGCCTCCAGGCTAAAGCATATGGGCAGGGAGGGTCCCAAAGAGATAGGAAAGAGGCAGAAGGCAAGGACAGATCAAGAGCTTAATTAGGTAAATGAGCATTTAATTTTATTTTTTTTTTAATAAACTGCAGCCCGTACAGCTAACGGTCTGAGATCCCCTCCGTGCCCCAAGCTAGCTGCAGTTTGCTGCACTGCATTGTTATCATTTAGTTACAGGCATGTCCAGCATGCATATCCAAGTAAGATGCTGCAGTCCTCATCCATGGAAAAGAAGTTGGCAGGTAGTTGAAAAAATTTGTCATAAATAAACAGCGATTGTTGGACAGCAAACCTCACTGTGGACAGCTATAAAATATGCTACCAAGAGGACAGTGCAGTAACTAGACCTTAGTTACTGCAGGTTTACAATTTGTTTTGTTTGGTGGGATTTCTGTATCATGTCAAGAGTCCTGCACTGGACAGAGTGT
The DNA here is from genome assembly GCA_013400535.1 of Scopus umbretta. Lineage (NCBI taxonomy): Eukaryota > Metazoa > Chordata > Aves > Pelecaniformes > Scopidae > Scopus > Scopus umbretta. The sequence continues at coordinate 11,931 of VZTL01069885.1, forward strand.
TGCCTGGCTTCCTGTGGTAATTTCAGGTTTGTTTTGTGTGACTGTGCAAGTGTTCCCTAATTCCAGTTCCACTTTGTCAGTATTCCAGTTGCAGGAACACTCCTTGTTCTTTTCAGTGCAAGGTCAGTCCCAGTCTTGCTGTGGTCTAAAGAGACTAAATTACCACATTTATTGAACAAGGAACACAAGTAGGTCATTCCTACCTAAGTAACTGATTTTGGCTGTACTAAGCCCAGACCTAAGATCTGCTCCTGTCCTTGGTGGTGGCTGCCACAGGTGTTTAAGAAGGCATCTGAGGATAGGGTAGTCAGGTAGTAATAATCTTCCAGAATACTTTGATTTCCTCCAGCACATCACAACTCAAGAGATTTCATAAATTAGAGAAGATGACTTTATATTCAGTAGCTGTCCATGGATTTCAGTTCCATACATTTGTCCAGTCATTTTGTGAATTGAGGTAAGCGTTGTGAGTTCTGTGGGAAGGAGTAACATAGCTTAACAGCAAGATGTGTGGAGAAGTGTCTTCTGTTCAAATCTGTCATGTGATACCATCTTTTGATAACCCTTAATCCTTGTATAGGAAGGCAGTGAACAAGCATTACCTATTCTGCTGCTCCATACCATTCCAGATTTCTTTCCTGTCCTGTTCCAGTTTTATCTTTTCCAGGTTCAGGAATCCCAGTCTGTGTCCTCTTCTGTAATATTTCCTAACTTATTTCAGCTTGAGTTACTGTACCTAATGGGCTTTGTATTAATTCCCCCAGTACTTCTTAACAGTTGATGTGTTTGTTGGGTTTCTTTCTTTGAAAGCCTAACCTTGAGATCTCATTCCTCAGTGGTGATTACTATTTCAGAGCCAACCACAGCATACTTTTTTTCCCCTCACATGTATCACTTCACTCTTATTTATATTTGATTTTGTCTTTCTTACCACTCAGTGTCTTGAAATGCTTCTACAACATATCGAGTTGGCCTTTGTCTTTACTCCATGGAATGATTTATATTCTCCACCACCACTGTTAATGCACTGTTCATTCCCTCAACTAGATAGAACTTGCGCCTCTTCCTGATTTTTTTTTTTTCTTCTTTGTTGGTCCAGCTCTAACTGTGCAAGAGAAAATAAAATTGAGACTTCTCTCAGTCTTCAACAGGCTTCCAGAAGCCTCATGCAAATTTGACTCAGCCTGTGGATAAACCTTGACAGCTCTAGAGGTATCAGCTTTACCCTCTGCTATCACTGACAGGCTGCTCCACCTGCCTGCTGAAGAGAAATTCTCCAGCTAAAGGAGGCACAGCAAAGACAGGAGGAGGTACTGCAAAGACAATTAGCAGGAGAGGTATTAACATCAGAAAGCACGGAAGAGGCAGATGCCACAAACTTACCAGCAGAGCTAGAAAGGAATGGGAAATGACAGCCAGGATAACAGCAGCTTGGTCAGCCGTGATTTTTCCTCCACCTTTTGCTGAGGCAATGGAGATACCAGTTTTTACAATATGTCTTTGCAAGGTTTTGTTTTAGGAGCTCAGATGCTGCAGATATAGTGGCTTTTTCTGCTAATCTGCGATAGTGATAATTTTGTTACAAGGAATAGCAGGCGCTTCTAGCAAGTTACTTCAGATGAACTGATAGTTTATAGATCAGTGTCTGAAAATTTGTTGCCCAGTCCCTGATATTTTTAGAGGAAATTATTATGGGTGTAGTAAACAGCTTAGATTTGATCCTTTATAACCACTTGAAAGATAGAACTACTGCATTTGCTTAACAACATTTTATGTCATGATATCTGCATTAACTTTTTTTCTCCACTTTCAGTCTCTAGGTACAGCTCATTAAACACATTTGTGGCAAAACAACTTCTAAATATTTTGTCATTCAAGACGCAGCTCCCCTGTACTAAATTAGTACTGATGCCCTACAGGGTTCGTTTTCTCTAGTAACAAAGTAGTCACAAATGTGCTTTTCAAAGAAATGTTACAAGGAGCTCTACTGATCACAGCTTACGCACGAAATGGACGTTGTGTACTGGGAGGAATGGTTTCAAAAAGAAATGATCCATTTCACTGGAATCGGAAATTTTCATATACCTGCTTCCCATTCACAAAGAGCAACTGAGTACTTCTAGCCCGGATATTATTTATGTAGTTTACTTTTCTAAAGGACCAACAGGAATATTATTTCTACTGAAATAAAGTAAGCATTTAAATCAATGTTCAATTTAACAGTTAACTTACTGATTAATCGTTGAACATTTAAATGTTCACTTTCAGGGTCAGATGAAGTCCTGTTGCTTCCAAAAAGTCATGAATATGTAGACTTCTTTAGTAACTGCTATTAATTGGGTAGCTTGTGCTTATTTATATAGTTTTGAATAACTGAGGTTATATTTTGCCAAATAAAAACAATTATTTATAAATCGGTAAAGACCCTTATCACTCTGTCTATCCCAAAGGAAGCCAAACACTGTGCTAACTTGGAATATGCAAAGTGTAGTGGATTGACTTACTTGACAATTTAAGCACAGTGTGTCATCAAGTGTAGCAGCTGTACTTTATGTATAATTCAAAGTATAGTTACCATAGGAAAACACTGTAGAACATCCTACAACTCCACTCAAGGTCTAATCTTTTCTGTAAGATTAAATGTTTTGTAGGTTGGATTTTTTTTGTTTGTTTTGTTTTTCCCTAAGATACTCAAATCCAATTTAATCTGAAAAAAAATGCTTAGTACATTTAAGTAAAATAAAATTACCAGAGTTTCATTTTGATGAAGGCATCCCATACTTGTGTGTCACAAAGCCTTAGGGTCTAGCAGGTCAGGATCCCCTGTTGCTCAAACTGTTCTGATAATCTTTTTCTGTCAAATCCAGGTAGTTCTGCTTAACGTTGTTGCTTTCTTTTGTTAGACTCTAGACATTTCTAATTCTTAAACTCTGCCAGTTACTTTTTTACCATTAGCAATAATCCTAGGAATATGAAAAAACAGAATAACATGACAAGATTGATTACACAAGTTAATAACCTAAGAAAACTTCAGCAAATCATTTAAAATGAAACTTGTTAATTAATCCTATGTGCCAGAATAGGTTTAAGAGTATTTGAGCTGCTTTACCAGGGTACTAGTTAGCTTCCACAGTGGAGTACGTAATAGCATTTGCTTCACATTCCAGTAGATTTTCCAGTATTTAGTCGTTCTTCAAGATGGAGTGTATGTGCCTTATTCAAAGATGCCTTTAAAAATAATAATTTCAACGATACAAATGATATCTTCAGTTTTTAAGGGCCAAGATCCTGCCTTTGTTGCAGCTATGTCTTCTAAAACCAGAAGAGAACAAATAGCCAGTTTTCCTAACAGACTCTTAACTTGTCTTTGCTAGGCCTGCTGGCAGCAGCCAAGTGTATTACCAGAATATGCCATGCACCAGGTGACGTGCACCAAAGGTACCAAATCCTACAGGTAGCATTTTGCTCCCACCAGCTAATTCCCAACTGTGCTGCTTTGTGTGTCAACCATAAAACGTGTATTGTCTTTCTGAAGCCTGACTAAGCAGCTTTGGATATTACAAAGGCTCCATTGAGTGTTTTAATTTGCATAGATTAGTCTTTCTCCTTTTTATTACATTGACTAATCAGGAGAATTTCTTAGCCCAAACATATTTATAACCTTGTATGATCATCTTTGGCTACATAGATAAAATATCCTCTCGTTTGCCTGATTATTGCATGAAAACAGTACTCTTAGAAAGCTAAAACACTAATTTTAACAATCCTTCCCTGCCTCTCTACTTTGTCTTCCCCATTTTCTGCCCAGAACCCACTTGGCTAAATCCTCACCTCCTTTTTCCACCTCTTCATTTTGGTGAAATCTTTTGAACAGAAGAGACAGAACTACATGGCTCAATTCGCAGGCTCAAAACCAAGTAGAAATATTGAATGTGCATTTGGCAGGGACAGGATTTGCTGTGGCTGGAGACGGCAGTGCTCAACAATTGCCCCTTCCCCATGTCATGCCTGGGGAACAGGGCAATCCAGGCGGAGAGAAGCAAATGAAGCTGCTGAGGGAACAGAGAAAGGGAAAGATAGAGTGGTAGTTTATTATAGAGAAAGTCCTGGGAAGACTGAGAACAATTTTTGGGGTGTCTGAAGGCCTGCTTTAGAGTGGCTTTTGCGGTTGGCTGGTCTCTGCTGCTTCTTTCCAGGCCACATGCTGGCATGCAGGAGGAAACACCCTGACACCCAACTGCTGCTCCATGCTCAAAATATTAACTGCCCAAGCATAAAAATAAATAATTGATTTCACATAAAATTCAGCAAAACAATAGGTTCATGTCTTTTTATTTCAGGAAACAAAGTTATGTCAATGTGTTACCAAATCTGCAGAAATGCAGCCGCAGTAGTTGACTCACTGAAGTGTACGAATGCCTGATGAAGTCTCAAAGAAACTCCTGGCCTCTCAATTTTTCTAACAGATTGATGAAAGTACATAGCACAAATTCAGGCCTGAATACTCATTCTGAGTTTTCACTGAAATCTGTACTGGCAGATTTAGGGTTTGATATTTCAATATCAAGTGTTTGATACCTCTGTAATGAAAACAGAAAACATTGCCTTAGGTTCTGCTAATAAGGAGTGAATCTTAGAAATCAGTTGTCAGTCAAAAGAAAGGCAGATTTAAGGATGACACATGTAAACCAATCTGGCATCTTAGTTTTATAAGATTTTCCTAAAGCGTAATGAATAAACTTCCAAAAATGACTGCTAACACAGTTTTGAGAGGTGCAGAAATGCCATTTGAAAATGCGTGATTTTTTTCATCTTGCTTGGAAAATGGTAATTTTTTTCTAAATTTATTGTTGTGGAAATAGAAGTCATCGCTGAGTTTAACCTGAGCTCAACAAATAATTAAGATAAAATACTTTGGAAAAGTGACAACTTTTTAAAATGAGGAAATTCACATACCTATGTGAATAGATATGAGAATTTTTTGAAATGGTGATGAAATTTAAAATGATTTAACCTAAATGCAGCTTAAGTGCACTGCTTCATTTGCAACTTTCTTTTTTCTGTTATTTCACTAGAAAATATAAACAGACACTCACCTTTCCAATGAGCAGTGTGCTTACAGCAACTGCCTCAGCAACTGGAAAGAGCAACAGTGACTCTCTTAAGTATGCTGGGGAGGTGCATCTGTCACAGCCTCAGCTTGTTAGATCTAACTCCATTACAAACCAGCAGTGGCTGCGTGCTCCCAGTGCCATTGTAAACAATTCTCTTAGTTTCCTTATGCAGTCATCTAAACGTTGTTCCAAGCTGAGAGAACAGAGTGTCTTCATAGATGGACGAATGTGCACTCTGATTTATTCTATTGATTCTGCAAAGCCAGCTCTTTGAATTAAACTAAGGACCATGAACTACAGGCCAAGTGGCCACCAGAGAGCAAGGGAGAATGACTGATAATTTCAGAAAGAGACAGGTAGAGTCGTCCTTGTACTTATTCTATCCCAGAACCAACAGACAGTCAACATAAAGTGTTTTTGTACTCGCACGTACATTCTCGTTTTTCACATGGGCTTGCTACATTTATTTCTTTGCTCTCTCAACCTATCTGTTACCAGTTCCTTTGCTGACACATTCATGCTTTCTAAATTGAGGTATAGGGTCATGGTGCCCTGATTGGTTTAAAGCATCGTGTATTTGGAATGACTACGCTGTACTGTAGAAGGGTTAACTGTAGTATAACACAACATTGTTGTGTTTTCCTCTGCTTTTCCCTCTCTCTTGTTTTTTTAATACGGGCTTAAAGAGCTGATTTGGAACAATATGTACATTTTACCAGCCTAACATCTTTCACTTTGTACACTTATTACCAACTGCAGCGGATTTTCAATTCTAAGTAGGGCGTCTTTGCACTGCTGAAATACAAATGCTTCCATACATATTCTAGATGAGTAGGAAAGTATATCACTGTACCATACCAGAACACCCCTTAATAGCACTGTTAAGAATGGTTTCCTGAAAATGTTTCCTAATAGCTATAGAGATCCATTCTTTACCCTTTAGCTTCACTTACATTCAAAATCTTTTTGCTAAGACTCGTATGGTATAGTGTCTGATATTATTCCAAAGATGGCATTGTGAGAAGCCAAATGTATAATTTTGTATTCATGGCTTTTAACAAAAACCAGCCTATTTTTCTGATCTTACTTTCTCTGTCTGGTATTATACAAATCATCTGAGCTTGTCTGGAAAACTAATTTCGTGTTACTTCTTGGTCAGAATAATTCTTGGTTCTAATTTTGACTTGATATGCATAAACTGTAGTTTTTGTTAATTCTTGTTACTGCTTTTTTAGGGAGGTGAAGTAGTGGTTTGTGACTGGATTTGCTTTGCTTTCCCCCCCCCCTCCCCCCCCAGTTTCCTTAGAGTATTGTGAACTGTGGAGAACTCTATAATAGTTTGGATGTGATAGGATTTTTCTTTTATTTAAATTATATTTAAGTGATAGAAATGAGCATGGCAGTTCAAGAGTGGGGAACTGTCAGTACAGGGCGGGCCGTCAGTGCTGCATTCAAATTCAGACCCATATTACTAAGTCATAATTTAAAAGTTAATTTATTGAAAATTAGTCACTTGTCCTTCAGTTTCTGGTAAGAAATAAGTTCAATAAACTCATATATAGTTTTGCCATCGACCAATCTCTAGGTATCATCAGAAAGTTTTGTAAAGTATTTACCAAGAGAGATAACCCAGGCTTGGAAATCTTTTGCACATACAGATTCTTGCAAGTCATTCCATTTAAATCACATTAATAAATTGCAGGATCAAGCTCTCAGTTTTCTCTTTCACTTTTATTGCTTTAAGTTATAAACTCTATTATTACGCTGTGACAGGTAAATCAGAAAAACTAAGGCAATACCTCTTAGGGTTGTCTTAAGCTGCTTATATTTCAGTTGTTTTGCATAAACCTGGCTTGCTTACTTCTTACTGAGCATAAAAATAACATTTGTATTCGTAGAAGAAAACTTAGAGAGGACCGTGGGAGGTATTTAACATTTGTTGAATAGTGAATGGCTTTTCACAAGTTGCTGGTTTTAAATTGAAGTAGTTTGAAATTTCATTGAACTCCACTCCTTTAAGCACTATCAAAAATGTGATAGCCAATGCTGCCATGACACAGCTATGCTCATCTTAGAAAACATGCCATCAAGCATTCTGTATGATAGCTTTCTTTACATTCATATTGAAAGTTAATTTACAATTGTCAAAATAAATGATACAATCATCCAAATAAATGACACAACTAGTAAATTAGAGTTTGACTATGTTTTTCAGTGAGTGATTCAAAAGTCATTTACTTATGATTCACTCAAGCAATTACGTGATAGCCTGTCAAACCACCTGACTTTAAAAATGACTCATTAAAATGTAGAGGTATGTCAAATGTGTCTCGGTGAACTGCATTCCCAAATGTTTTCATTTTAGTCTCTCAGTTTCTGCAACGTGTAAGAGAGATGTTTGCTACGTTCTGCGTGACTAGAAGCAGCATCTGATGAGTCTTGTTTCTTCCGCAGTGGCTTGTATACTTCCAGATCTCACTTCTGGTTCCTTCCTGCTTTTGGCTGACTCTACACAGAGGACGGTGTGACTGAAGTCTTGCCAACGGTCTTTGGGTTTCGTCCCTTTACTGAGTGCATTTTTGCAAATCTGTATTGTGCAAGTATTCTTTTTTCTGTTTTTATGATAAACTTTAATCATGACTGTGAATAATTAAGAGTAGGATGTCAGACTAGATTTCCGCTTTAAAGGTGTGCCCAGTAATCACACTGATCTCGGATGATAAGAAAGATTAATTACTGTACTCATCCTGGCTACTGTTGGAGATTCTGCTAGAAGGAACAGCAAAAAAAAAAGTGCAGAGCAATTAATTAATTGCTCTGTATTCATTCTACTGCTAGTCTCTTGCTCCTTTTAATACTTTGGAGTGTTATTATCTTTTCTGAAGATTTTATGAACTCTTGTGAGTATTTAAGCACTTTTGAAAAATTACTTAACAAATATAATCTGTGGCACTCAAATCCATTACAGTCTTTTCTCCCCCCAGATTGTGTGAGGCCGATAAATCATATAGGAAAGAAAATAAAATTGCTACCAGTCTTTTTCCTCCACAGCAGGTGTGGTATACTACATATGACAGCGGTGGGTACAATTTTACCTGGAAATCCATAAGCAAACATTAATATTGAAAACATGTACAGGGATTTATCTACCATTTTATGGAGAGTAAACCAGGTGCAAAACACGCCCAGGATTTTGTACAAGGCTAATTTTATTTGACTAGTATTTCCCCCTTTACATTAAACCCAAAACCAACCGCATTGCAGAATACACCTACAAGTGATCAGTGCATTTCATACTCTTAAGTACACCTCTGAGGAACGAGGGTGTCAGTTTTAGTAGAAACCACTTAGAAATGGTGCAGGAAGTAGAGGAAACCCTAAGCAATCGTGTGGATTGCAGATCAAGGCTGGCCACCACCCCATGCAGAAGTGCCAAGCTGAATTGCTGCTGCCGCCCCAGAGGTTTTGGGGGGGCCACAGGGTTCGCTGGAGTCAGGGTGATGGTTAACTGAGAGCGTGCGTCTGAGCACACGCTCCTCGGCAGTGCAGTCGCTCCTTCACTGCATAGCAAACCCCTGCCTTTCAGCAGGCAGTGGCAGTGGGAAGGGATGCAGATGTCTTAGTGACCTGACCGAAACTCTCAGCCTTTGTGGTAGGTAGGTCTCAGCGCTGCCTTCCCTCGTCCTTGGGCTGGTACTCGCGCTTCTTGCATTTCTTGGTATTAACGTGACACTCTTTTAACTCCATTTCTTACAGGATGCAGCAGAGCCCTTTGATCTTCATCCAGATATTTTTATTCATGAAGGCACAGATTACTATCATTTATTAATTATTATAGTATGGCAGATAAGCTCTAACCAAAATTATGGCCCCATTATACTAGGCAGTGATTCAGCACAAAACCAGAATGTTGTTCTGCCAAATAGTTTTATAGTTCTTGCTTTTCTGTTTTATAGAAGGGAGTTAAAGGCAGGGCATGAAGATATATCTTTTCCAATGTCACACAGGAAGACTGTGACAGAATCTGGAATTTAAGACCTTATTAATCTTAGTCCGCTGCCTTAACCAGAACAGCGTTTTCTTTCCCTGCAGTAGTTAATATTATTTACTTAGTGTAGCTAAGCTTTCTCCCTTGGTTGGTAAGAAACACTATTAAACTATGGTATAATAATGCCATAAGTCTAAAAAAATTCACAGTATATTCACCAGGGCAAAGACTTTGTGGTTTTAATATTTAGAGGATGTAAAGACTATTTATTTTTGCTTTAAAGCAAAAATGTGTGTGCACTGTATGTGCAAATATTGTATTTGCTTGTGTTTTGCTTTTCCCCTAAAGGAATGAACCAATTACTCCTCTCAAACAGAGCATGACATGCAGGAGTAAATGTTAAGGAAAAAAAATAGCCAAAGTTAAAATAAGTAGTTATGGTAAAACAAAACAAAAGCCCTCTGTGAATTCAAGAAATTTGAAGTTAGACTATAACATGTCAAGAGGAAAATTATAATAAAATTTTCCTGTGCTATAAATGATGCTGCTCTGCAAGCAAGGATTGTGTAGATCATCTTTCTACTCCATTAGGATTCATTCACCTTTGAGATTATGGGATTCCCTAAAATCTGAATGTATATATTCCCTCCTGTAGGTGTCTGAAAAATAATGCTGTGGCAGTGCAGGTGGAGAGGAAGAAATCTAAGCAAAATATTACTGATTTTTATTACTTGTAATTTATTGCAGAGGAGGAGGAAGAGGAGATAAATGCTGTGTCTCAGGCCTTGCATTTACTATGCTTCATGAGCGTCTGTTTTGCAGAGACCCAAGCTGTATAAACGCATATGCTCTTAGCAATTCAAATCCAGCACTCAGCTCTGTAAGGTGATAGTGGATTCTCAGGTACAGTAACGCTCCGTGGCCCAGCTCATGACCTGGGCTCACATTGCAGAGCTTCGGTACAAAAAGAGGGATCCTCTCTGCCAAGGCTGGAAGAGGGGTATAATCCTTTTCATCAGATCATGGGTTCAGGAGTGCTGAATGGCAAAAGGTTCAGGAGCATAAATGGGTTTAGAGTCTCTAGTTTTTGTAGGTCTGGCCTGAAGGCTCTTGTCACTGGCTACTGGTATGACAGCTGAAGTTCAATTCCCCCTAAACCTCCCTCATCAAACTCTCATCTCTCCACTACAACACATTTCTTCCAGAATTTGTGACATAGTTGATGTTTCTAAGTATCATTTTGTGTCTTATAGTCTTTATGCTTCCATAGAGGTGTTTGCAGCAAACTAGTAACAATTATTCCATAGTTGTTAAGTTGAAAAAGTCCTGTGTGTTGTGGACTGCATTATAAGAAGTGGCCTTGGTTTAATACACCTGGGGTTTTATCTGGTACTAACGGATATTAATAAGGAAGCTATGTATTCCAAATTGCTAAGTTAACTAAGCAGTGAGCTGCTTAGTTGTAAATAGCAGCTAAATATTAGCAGCTGCACAGAACAGTGGGGAGAAGGCCTGAACTTAGCAAATTTGTAACTGTGTGTTTTATGAACAGTGTTTGTAGAATCATAGAATGGTTTGGGTTGGAAGGGACCTTTAAAGGTCATCTAGTCCAACCTCCCTGCAATGAACAGGGGCATCTTTAACTAGATCAGATTGCTCAGAGCCCCGTCCAAAATGTTTCCTAACTCCAAAAGTAGTTTAGAGTCTCTGCAGCTCATTAGACCCAAACTTTATCATCTTTTATCAAGTTCTCACATCAAAAAGGTCTGGTATTTAAAGACTAGGATCCCTTGTTTAAGGGTGAGCCACAAAAGTATTTAAACAAAGCTCTGTCAGAATTGTGACTGGAGACAAAAATATCACATCTCCAGGAAAATCTGTTTTGGAACATTTTTTATGTTCCTGCTAAACTTTGCTTGGCTTCTATTTCCAGATTGGTTTTCCTACTTGCTCTTTACTGAGCAGTGTTCATGGCCATGGGAATGGCTGTTAGGTACAGGGGATCCCCAGTAAGAACACCCTTCTGAGGAAACTGAGTAAAGGGAGAAAATATATCAAAGGCTTACTGCTTGCTGTTGGAAAAGGGTTTGCAGACAAGTGGCAACAGGCTAGAAGAACTGGAGGTGTGTACAGCCATGGCTGGAAAGAACCTGGGCTTCAAGAAGGGAATACAAGTCACTGCCACAACGTCCCTGTGGCTCTGAACATGCAGGAGGGACTTGCCAACATAGGGTTTTTGTGTTCATCTGGGAGCACTTTGTGAATCAAGACCAGCTTACATAGAAGTAATATACGTGCTTTTGGGCATGCGACTTTTCCAACTGTGCCTAGTGACAGATATTACCTCTTCTTGAAAACTTGGCTGTTGAAGTCGAGGGGACCTCAAGATACTACATTTAATACAACAGTTTGATGTATTTTACTGTATCTGCATATTTATGTGTACAAAGACCTTCTGGTTCTTTGGTCCTCTATAAATGTTTTTCCTCAAAAAAAAAATAATTTCATCATTCTGCCCTTAGTGTTTTCAGCCTGTTTTCTATTCCATGTTTTTCTCCATCTCCTCTGCTTGTCACCATGCTGACAGCTGGATCCCTGTGCTGTGGAGGGAGGTCTGCACTTGCAGGGAGATACTACGAAGGTCTCAAAGAGCACCTTATTGTAGTAAAACAAGGCATCAGGAATACCTCTCTTCTCCAAACAGAATGGAAGCTTGGGAAAAGGAAATCTGAAGCTTTAAGAAAGAAATCATTCAATTCCTACTTCTCAACATAACTTTGACATCTTTTGAGTGGGTGGTAGCCAGGATCCTGTAATTTTAAAACAAAGCATAAGAAAAACCTTTTCCTTAGTCTTGTTGATGTGAATGGACATGCATCAAAATTGCATTGTGTACAGAGGATTTTAGAGCCTCCTGTTTATGCCTTCCTTTTAACCTGGAAAAAAGAATTAGTGTGAAGAGTGCACTCCTAAGCGTCAGTGTAAATGAAGACAGAGGGCAAACTACAGTTTTCACTTGTATTTGGAAGTAAAATCAAGCATTAACCAAAACTATCTTTGGGAGATATGAAAACAGTTCATATACAGTAGGTAACAGAAATAAAAGAAATGTGCATTCCAGCTTTACCAGGGCAGTGCTACAGAGTCTTCTGGATCAGGCTCTGATACTTCTTTGGGGAAGTCTTCCTGAATAGTCTGAAATCGTTCACTAATTCTGTCAGATAAACTGAAGAGGAAAGGCAGACAGTGATGACAGAGGCTTTTCTTGAAGGAAGCTATAACAGCATCCTGAGCAAAAAAGATTCTCAGAACACAAAGATCTTTGAGAGCCATGCTGCTATTGTATCTCCTGATTTGTGGAGGAGGTTTTTTGCATTCAGTTTAACAAAGAGATGATTAAAGTAAGGTACAGTAGAGGTTTACAAAAGACTGGATGAATAGAAAGGAAAATGGCTCCCTCGTAAAGGTTGATACAGAGTCACAGTTTAAAATTATTAGGCATTTAGGAAAAGAAAACAAATTAAGTAATTCATGCAGTACTTAATGTAGAACTTCAAAATTAAGTTCTGTAGAATTAAATTGTAGAACTTGGTGCCATGGGATGCCATACATGTCAAGAGTAGAAATGAGCTGCAATGTTGTTGGACAGGTTCATTAAAAGAAACAAAGAGACCTATTACCATCTCTCAAATGCAATTTCCAGTTTGCAAAGTCCCTAACCAATGGGTTGCCAGATTCTAGGAGGTACACCATGGCGGCACTGCTTTATATTCACCCTGTTCTTAATTACCACTGTCAGATAAAAGATGCTGACCCAATAGAGATGTTTTTGTCTATATCTTCTGACTGCCTTTGTTGCAAGTATGTATTTTTGAAATTAATCCTAAAAAAAAAACAACTCTTTGAAGTAGATACATTTAGATCTTTGTGGAGTGGGTTATAAGAAGTAACTTTAAGGATGTCTTTGGTGTTGTTTCAGACTCTTGGTTCTGTGGTCTTTCCAGCTTAGGTTCTGTGCTGGTTGCAGGTAAGGCTACAGAAGTCTTTGGGCAGTTGCAGCAAATTTAATATACCTTTTTCTGATTTTGTATGATAAAATACTATATATGAGGCAGTGAAAATAAGCAGCAGATCAGAAGAGGTGAGTGTCCAGTTAGTGGGATATCTGTTCTCTTTTCATTTTAGGTTATTCATAAGACAAAGTTGAATCTTTCTGTAGGAAAAAAATTCAAAGTGTTCCCTTGAAAGAGCTCATTTTCCTTTGGGAATTCCACAATGGCAAAACCGAGCTGTGGGGGGCACACTGTTCTGCAGATACCACTACCTTTCCAGCAGCAGTCTCTTCCACCAGATCAGACCAGTTGTTCTACTTGAAAACGGTTGGACACAATCTTCCTTTTGCAATGTCCAGGCAATCCCTTGAACTGTATCTTCAGCAGCATCCAACAGTTCTATGTTTTCTGACCACAGCATCTTGTTGTGCCTTGATAGTGTGTTTGCTTAGAATTCCAACTGGTTCTTCCTTTGACTGAGATCAAGAGTAGGCTCAGGTTAGTTTGTGATGCAGACCTTGGCTCTCTGGGATCCTGCTAACGAGCTTTTGAATTAGCTGAGCCTGTTGAGGGACCTGGTGGGTAAGTAGGGATGGGTGTTTGAGGGAGAAATAAGGGATAACTGAAAGGAAGCAGCTGACCTACATGCAAGAAATGAGAAGGTTTAGTAACTACAGCTTGCAGTTAGTGGTCATAGAACAAGGCAGAAACAGTGCTGAGTTGTCTGAATGAGTTTGGACATAAAAATTTAGCACAGTACAAGAAAAAATTGCAGGAAAAAAAATTGAGAAAGTTTGATGCAGCTGTTCTCACTGGGTCTTCCTAAGGTTGTTTTCGTGTTTGAACTTTTTTTTTTTAATGCTTGCTGATTGTGCAGTATGTTTTTTCTTTTTTTTTTTTTTTTTTTTTTTTTTTTTTTTTTTTAATTTGTTTTATTA
>VZTL01069898.1:6465-17312 GCA_013400535.1 Scopus umbretta
TTTTTTTTATTGTTTTTTAATATTAAAAATAAAAAGTTTTTTTTTTTTTTTTTTTTTTTTCCTTTTGTTATCTCAGGAAAATCACTGCTATGAGTAAACATGAGAATATTATACCTGTGTAACTTTTACTAAATCTCTAAAATAGAAGAAGTTGGCAAACCGTTTTCTCATTTATTAATAAACCTTTCTGTTTGTTTTTTAAAGAGAAAATAGGAGTGAAGAGGGGAAAAATGAATCACAAGCAAGTCTCTGTTAGGAGATGATACCAGAAATCTTTCTGAGGATTTCTTTTCACAGTCTGTGGCTCATTGCTACTCTGTGCATTTTCTCACATTGCTTAAAGTTTTTCACAGTCTCAGGCAAAGGTTTCATTTGAAGTGAGCTGGAATCAATTTTAAAATGGAGGACTGTTGTGGTTTAACCCCAGTCGGCAACTAAGCACCACACAGCTNTGTTCTCTTTTTTCCTTCTTACTACTTTATCTCTCAGCTCTATATGGGCTGATATAATACTTGTCAATCAATGCAATAGGAAGTGAAACAACTGGAGTAAGTCTCTGTCTATGTGAGATGTGCAGAACTGCTTTCTGTTTATTTTTTTTTCCTTTTCTGTAGATATTATTACATTTTGCATTGCCACCTGACAAAGGAACTTATGATTTACTGTGTTACATACCAACGTGTCACATGTACAGTTTAAAAGAAAAGGGTAGGAAGACTCTTTTGCTGAATTAACTTTTACTAGGGAACATTGATTTAGTAGGTACCTCCTTTTGAGTGCCAAATGGTAGAGCCTGACTATAAACTTTGAAATTAGACCAAGTTAGTGGCCAAATATGGGCTTTGAAGTATGTTTAGATCCATCTCTGTTACAAAGAAGATGACTGTGATGGGCCACATTTGTAACTGGGTTTGTACCACCCAGTTGCTAGAGAAGCTGGTCTTCAGGGATGGACAGATATAATTATCTGATGACACACTGGTGTCCATATTAAAGGGACTGTAAAAATTCTACACTGTAACTATCATGTAAATTAAGTGAGTAGTGTCAACAAAATGCCATGAAAAATACCACCAGCCTTTGACAGTGATTAAAAGGCAAAGTGGTATTTGGATAGCTCTCCAGCTAACCTTCCATCTAACCTACCTGGAAAGCAACAGCAGAGGAACTTGTTCAGCTGTCTGTGAGATACAGTCAGAAAGAATATAAGAAATTATATTCCTGTCCTAGTGCAAAAACCTCTCCCATATGGGCTCAAGATCAAAGTAATTTTTCTTTACACTGCTTCTTTTCAGTTTATGAGACTGCTTAAGAATAACCCTGAAGAGATCAACTCCATATATATCCTTTGATCTGAAGAGAAACTGAGGGCTTTCTTAGGTGGGATTTTCTTCTGCTTTGCTGTCCAGCTGCAATTCCACTTCATCACTGCAGTGGAGACACATGTCACCACAGAGCAGGAGAACTGGATGAGGTTTCTCCATGAAGAACTTCCAGGGTGCTCTCTAAAACTGACCACTTCGGTATAGGAAAATATGTGGTTTGAAAGTAACATGAATTTAAATTTCTGCTTGAAGATTCCTCATAATAAGGACCCTGAATGCACCAACAGACTGCAACATTCTTCCCCAACCTACGCTCCTAGGAGTACAGCTGCATATGCTTAACATCAGTGCTTTATGCAGCCTTGTAACCTTGGATCAGACTGCTGGGGAAAGAGCTGTATGAGAAGCAGCTGTAAGGAGACTCATCTGGGGCCTCTGTCCCCTGGCTCAGGAGCTACTGTTGTTGCCTGAGCCCTTGGTCCTTGTCTGAGCTGTGCTGCAGGCATGCCTGTGACACATTCCTTGCTGATGTTGACCCTGACCCATAGATTGGGCTTCCTGGTTTGGTCTCAGGCCTGTTTTATCACTACGCACTTGCCTGGGAGTCACAGTTTGTGGCTGATCCTGGGTACCACCACTAGACCTACTCTTCTTGCTGTCAGCCTTGGCTTCTGGCTCACCTTCCCCTGCTCAGCAGCCTGCGCTTGCTGCTCCCTAATGATGTATGAATCCTTTGATACCACTTTCCTAGGCAAAGTATAAATGTGCCTGGAGGACTGAGGTTTACAGGACTCAGAAGAAGTCCAGTCTACTTTCACAATCCATTTTGCATACCAGGTGGTTAATGACATAGCTGTTTGTGGATGTACTTGAATACTCATTCGAAGGTGTCCGATAAATAATTTTTAAAAAAAGTTGTATTTATTATTAATGGAGCATATTGATCCTCAGCATTGTAATTTTCTCCTTTCATGTCTTCTTTCACAAATTGTATTTAAAATATCCCCACCAAATAGAAAATGACTACCTCTAGTCTCTTGAAAAAATGGCCAGATCATCAGCAGGAATAAGATAACACATCTCCATTCATATTACTGAAAAAGACTTTCTTGTATAATGTATTGATAAATTATCACGGTGTACATATGAAAACAATACATTGATCCTAATTCTAAAGTTAGTCAAATACTCCTCATTATTTATTATTTACTTTACCATGGCAATCCAGAAAATCCATTATAATCAAACTGCATTAGATAATGCTCAACATATAACAAAAACCTGATATATCAGTCCTAAATAGTTTTCATTTATTTCCTTTTTGCTGTATGGTTTGCTAAGCTAAAATCTGTAAAGACAAATTCTGAGAATAGCTCCCTGGGAAAAAAAAAAACCAAAGACAACTGTGAGGATTATCAGCTCTTCCTGAAAGTTGAAATTTTTAGGTGAAAATGCAGCTAAATCCTATTGTAAATCCAAAGCTCAGGGAAATCTGATGATTACTGGCCAAGGATAGGGTTTCAGGTCTTCAGAATTCTTGCTTCTGAGCTTGTGTCTGTCTGGTGTGTCATTCAGAAGACATATTCTTGCATCTCCTTGTTAATCTATAAAATGCTTTTAAAACTATATGGATGCACTGTAGGTCTTATTTACACATTTTTCCCAAAATTTTTTCATTATCCTTAGTAGAAGTATCCACTTATATGCAAATATATAAACATAGTGTAATGTGAGATTTCCACTGTGCCCCAAAGCCCTAGACACTTAAGAAGTGAATTGCTCTCTGAAGATGCTGTTCTCACTTTTGCCATTTGTTATAAAGGGAGTCTAGAAAAAACACACTTTCTTCCTCAGTTCCTTAGTGAAGCACCAAGTTAGGTAGGCTGAATGACATGAGTGATGTTTCCACTCTACCTAATGGCCCATGGGTCATTTTAGGAGGGTTTTTTTTTGTTGATGGTGGAAATCTGTGGGTTTGTGACCCCCACCAGCTCTCTCTGTCACTCGAGCTTTGAAACGAAACTTCACTTTCAGTACTTTCCATACACAACCGACTTTACTCTGAAAAATTCTGCTGCTGCAGTCTACTCAGTCCATACAGGGTTCTAGCCTAGGGTTGATATCATGTCATGGTAGGACCTAGGAGAGAAGAACCCCTCTGATTTACAAGGTGAAGCTAATGGAAAATCAGCTGATATGGTTAGGCAGGTCTGGCAGAAACTGGGTAGCATGAATCCTTTAATACCCCAGGATCTTGATAGTGTCTTGATTCAGGCAGTGTGTCTTGGAAATAGTGTCTCCCCACTATCTATAAGATTTGTTTCCCATGTTCTCTTTCTTTTTTCTATAGGTACAATTCTTATTTTCTATATTTACTATGGTACGTAGGGCTGACCTAAAGCTAACTCTCTCTCAAATTAATTTAAGTCAGCTACTTCCATGCTGAATAAACTCTATTCCTCCATCCTCAGTGGCTATCCAGCTTGGCCCTGAAAGTTATACTGAATGTCTGCATATAAGGTCTGCCCTTTTCTGAAACGTATCTACTGGTTACTGCTGCTCTAGCATGGCAGTAGCAAAGACATTTCAAATTCCGTTTTAGCAGAAACCTTCTATATGACCTCAGAAGTTGCATTTATTCCCTCTGTGAATAAATCTCTTCTGTTTTCCTACCTCCCAGTCGTGCTCAAATATGGTGATAACAGGACCCTAGACCCTGTTACTACCATAGATTGATGTGTACAAGTACTTGTCCCCTCGATCAGCAGGAGTCTTTGCACTAATCGTCATTTGAAATTATTTCTTCTGTTTGCTGTATTCAGCTATTTTCAGTATTGTGGGGTGCATAACCCAGGGAAATTGTGGATCTCTAGGTCAAAACACTTTGTCCTTCCTAAATGACAGGGCAGACTCCGATTTTGTTCTTGGTGTTTTGCACCAGTTGTTCCTCTGCAGCCCTGAAGCCTTGTCATTCTGTTTGGAGTATTAATGTGGATCAAGACTAGCCAGGGGAGGAAGTGAATTAAGGTTGGCACAAAGTGTGTGATTGGCACCAGTGATGAATTCTTACTGTGTCGAGATTTTAGGCATGACAGTTATTGGTAAGCCAATCCGAAATAACCCCATTCAAACCTGCCAGATTTGCTATCAAGTGATATGTTCCTGAAGATCCTTGCCAGAATAATGATTGATGCCCGCTGCCAATCAGTGCTGAGACTCAGTCTCTTCTTGTTGTCATTTAACTATGGCTACACAGAGCATTTAACAAAATGAAGGGGCACATTTGAAGTTTAATGAATAAGGCTACCTACACTTGCTCATTTAACAGGTACACAACTTTGTTCACCAGAAGGCAATCCTGGGCAAATCAGTTGACTTTCTTGTGCTTCAGTCAATCCATCACTTGAGTAACAATAAAACAAACAAGTAAACAAACAAACAACCCATACACAAACACAAAAAACCCCACCAAAAACCAAGCTCACCTGAAAAACAGTCAGCGTTTGAGTTAGTACTTATGAGGGAAATTATATGTGCATTGCCCATGTTCCAGTCTCTCATCAAAGTAGCTTTTGGCTTCAGTGATTATACATTACTTCACAGGTGGCATCAAGACACCTTTGCAGGAAAAAAAAGATTGTTTGATTTTATGTTATGTTATTTTACGTTTTTGTCACCTGCAAGTGAATATAATTAATAGATAAGGAATTCTATTTTGATGCTATTTTGCTTAATTTTTACAGAAGTAGGATACTAAGTTTTGTAGATCACTCCTCTTCAGCAAACTACTAAATTTTTGGCAAATGCCTAAATCTTACTCGTAGCAATGGAGTATCATTGTATGTTTCCATTTAAGCCTGTACTCAAATACTTTCTGAACATGAAAACTACTAAAAATTAAAAAAAAAAAAATAGTAAAGTTGAAGCACATCGGACCCGAGATGCATATGCTAAGAGATTATAAATATGCCAAGAAATCTGGGTAGGCCACCAGCAAAGGTAGGTATAGTCAATAATGATCCCAGTACTTTATCTTAAGCTTCAGTCTTAGTGTATTAATTAAAAACTCCCAGAGACTCAGGACACAGCAATTACATGGATGCAATTTTTCTCTTTTATGCAAGGAGAAACTCACCTGATAATACTAACAATGGTACTTGCAGAGCACTTTACGTTCACAAAGTGCTGTACCAATAACACATAAACTACACCCTGGTTTGTATTATTTCTTTTACTGCTGTTACAGAACAGGTTTTAGAGGACAAGGAATAGAGATGAAGCTCCTCTGCAGCTACTGTACTAAGGGCTTCATCCAAACTAGTTTTTCCCTTGGGCTCTTGCTAAGTCAGGTTCTTCTTGTTTACAACTTTTGTAAATTTCCCACACTAATTTAAAAAAAAAACCAACAAAAAACAAAAAAAAACCCAAACAAAACCAAAACCAAACCCAAACCTTCTTCTCCTGATTCATATTATAGCTATCTTAAGCAGCATCACTGCAGTGTTTGGAGTGGACATCCACGAATCCTGTAGATCCTTGCAAGTTGCAGTTAAAATATTCCAAGCACTTAGCATCAGCATAATTTTATACTCGCCTGAGACAAAGTAAATGACACACAGCTTGTTTTTTAAACAAGTTTAACAACATTTAAGAGCAGGGGGATGAATTATAAAGTTTTCTGTGATGCACACTGAGACCTTCCGGGAGAAACCAAGATGTCGGTTCACAAGTCTTAACCTCAGAGAGTCACAGTTCTCAATATGTATTAATCGACTTATTAAAAACCAGTGACCATACTAATCTTGTTAAAGAGTTTATAATCAGCATTAACTACAGATTTCACTCCCCCTTTGTATTTCTGCACTATAACATATTAAACCAGTTATGCCTTTCTGTGGGAATATGAACTAATGAGGTCTTTTACAACTTCTTCCACCCATGTTAGGAGGAAAGGAATAATTTCCCTTTCTAGTTCTTTCTTTCTTTCTTCTCATTTAAAAAACTCAATGCTTTGCAGTCCTCGCTGACATGAAGTCACGT
The DNA here is from genome assembly GCA_013400535.1 of Scopus umbretta. NCBI lineage: Eukaryota > Metazoa > Chordata > Aves > Pelecaniformes > Scopidae > Scopus > Scopus umbretta. The sequence continues at coordinate 12,831 of VZTL01069898.1, forward strand.
CCAAGCTAGGTCCCAGAATATCGAGGATCTCAACTCGCAAAATGTCCTGTGAATGTAGCCAATACTCTCAATATCCTACAGCAGCAGGGTCTGCTCAGGAGATGCAAGGAACCATTAAAACTTTCCTTTTTCACCTCATACTGCTCTCATATTTTCTAAACTTATTTACGTTGCTGAAATAAATCCTAGTATTTTGTTCCCTAAACTATGTCCTTTACTTCTAATCTTCATCTGTCTTTATTAAAGGAGTCTTTCACTCACAGGGTTCAGCTGACAAAGTCCAACTCCAAGAGATCAGTCAGTAAGCTGTGCCTATATTCAGCTATGTCCCAAAAGAAATGCACACATTACATTAACCACAGGCTAATCTGCATTCACCAGAAGCGTGACTTGTGTCTTCCTTCATAAGGAGGTTTTTTTGTCATCTTTTGAGAACCAGTTGACCACGTTCACACGAATAACTTCTGCATTATTCTGCTGGCTTTTTTCAGAGGCATGCAGCTTGCCAATTAAATCATTTGAAGTTGCTGAGTTATTTGCTGTGTGTGATAGTCACATAGGTGTGTTCAGAATGTGCTGCATTTAATCTTTAATGGATGGAAAATTGCTGGCACTATGAATTTTGCCAACCCTTGCTTCTGCCCCCCCTCCCCACTTTGCAAATGGGTTTAGAATCTAAATGCAAACACATTAAGTATAAAGAATGAATTTGGCATATAAATTAATGGTTTCATGTCAGAGACAGTACAGGGTTTTTTTGTTAGAGGAAGAAGCTAAAACATGAATTAAATCTACTGAATTGCTTCAGGTGATTGACCAGCACATTTTGTCCACAGCATGAGTTGCAGAAACAGATCTCAGCTGTGAAATGGCTGGCTAACTTTCAGTATTATTTTTTTATTTTTTTTTTTCTTCTTTTGCTTCAAAGTGTCTTTACCCATGAACCAGTAGAGTTCGTCCCAGTACAAACTATCAAGTTTCACACTACAAGTTTTCAATAGCAGCCAATCTGGAGGACTGCATATATCTAACCCCAGACAGCTGCATTATGGAGCTAAAGGAACTGCATCTAAATTCATGAGCCGATAAAAAGTAATCTGGCTAAAGTCTTTTTTATACCAGAATATACACTGATAATCACACCCCCTTGAATTACAAATGTTCCATAACCATTCAAACTGGTACCGAGTTACTGACATTATTTGAAGTAATGACATAATAAAATACACTTTAAAAGACAAACCCATAATTTACTTACTTCTCGTTTAAAAAAATGTTTCAGAAATCTTTTGAGATTGTAATTGATGGGATACCAGATTTCATAAACCATCAAAGACTTGAATATGCTTTAATAAACCAGAAAAATTAAAGCCCTTTTAGCTTACTAGCTGGCTTTAGATATTTGTTATTATTATTTCCTATGTTTCTCCCCTTTTCTTTTATCTTCCTCCTCAGTTCTCTCTTTCTTTCTTCCTCATGTTTTAAAACTAAAAATTAATTAAAAACTATATTGACCTGCAGCTTTATCTCATTAAAATAAATATGGGTTTTTCTTTTCTCTTTAGAGACAACAGATATCTCTCCATTCTCAACCTGATATCGTTATAGGGAGGCATGTTGAAATGAGGCATTTGACGCACCTAGTTCAGGCAGGGCATCTAACTTACTTCGTAATGGCGTGTGTTGTGGTTTAACCCCGATCGGCAACCAAACACTACACAGCCGCTCGCTCACCCTCCCCCGGTGGAATGGGAGAGAGAACCAAGGAGGAAAAAAAACCAAACAAACCCTAAAACCCACGGGTTGAGATAAAGGCAGTTTAATAGGACAACAGAGAAAGAGAATAATAATAATAAAAGAATATACAAAACAAGTGATACACAATGCAATTGCTCACCATCCAATGCCCAACCCCTCCCCAAACAGCAATCGCTGCTTCCCCTGGCCAACTCCCCCCAGTTTCTATACTGAGCTTGACATCAGGTGGTATGGAATAGCCCTGAGGTTAATTGGGATCAGCTGTCCTGGCTGTGCTCCCTCCCAGCTTCTTGTGCACCTGGCAGAGCATGGGAAGCTGAGAAGTCCTTGACTAGTGTAAACAGCTGAAACCAGGATATGTGACTACTTACCTGTCTGTGCTATACAAAACAGTGACAATAAGGTTGCTCAGCATAAGATCTTGGAAGAACTTGCAGCGTCCATCTATCTTTCTAATTGGCATCCACTGTATACTAGCTAAGATTTCAAGGAAGTCAAAATCATGTGGATACCTCTCCCTTCCTTGCACATCAGGAAGAAGTCAAGCTAATCAAACTCCCCAGCTTTTGTTTTAAAGGAGAAGGGAATTCTTCATAGCTAGTTGAACTGCAAAACTCAAACAAATTAAACTAATTGTCTAAATGTCTATGTTACATTCTTCTCTCCATGTAACTTCTCTCATAACTGAGAAAATTTTGCATAAGGACATGAGTGATCAAAGTGTCAAATTCTCTCAAAGTTATATGTCTAAATGCTCTTATGGTGCTGCTTTAACAGAAAACTTAACAGGTCTTGGCCTTGAAATGAAGGAGGGAAAAGTGTCATTTCCTGGGTGAGTTCCTTAATCTCTTACTTTTCAAATATAGCAAAAAAAAGTGAATCAAACCAGTTTGTCTGGGTGCCCGTGAGTGAAAAAAGGTAGAAAATGTGGTTACATATTGCAAGGAATATATTTTCATTAAAAATAAGAAAAAGGCAAACAAAAACAACAGAAGATTTTTCCCCTACTGAAAACAAGCCTAAGCTCATTGTGGTCAGCATGGATAAAAGTTTGCATTTTTCATGGGACATGTCTCTTAGATGAAGATGGTGGTGAAATGATGAAATAAAAATAGTTCATTTCAGAATTGCAGGAAAGTTCACAGTCCCTGCTGTCAGGCTGCTGTCTCCTAAGGTGCCTATAGTGAATCCTGCAACTCTCAGTTGACTTAAGTCACTTCCATTAACAGCCTCCACACCCAGTTCTTGTGCACCCTTGCCTTAAATTGCCTGAAGCTGAAAGATCTCCTTTATTGCAAGGAAATGTGATGTAATAACAGTACAGTGACAGTTTTGGGGCTAAATTCTGTATCTGTAGACATTACTCTTCTCTCAGTTTGTATTTACATGGTAGAAGAGGGGATAAGTAGTTTACAAAATGCCAACAGGCAGTGGTTTTGTTGCAATGAATACCAATATTTGAGTAGGCTGAAAAAAAGACTACTTAAAGAGGTTCATCTTAGCACCACTTGTGGCAAATTGTCTTGTGGAAGACTCTTAGGTGCTTACCTTTAACACCCAGAGTTTGTCTTTTGATACATCTTGGGTCGAGCTGCCAGGGTGCAACAATCTACACGTTCATGCCTTAAACCTCGGTTCTCCACCCACATATCCACACTCACCGAGCATGAAAGTGAAGGGCCCTGTGTGTGAAAATGGAGTAGTGATGTGACAGCAGGAGAGGACAACTTGTTGGCCTACATCACTTCACTGCACTGCAGGAACTGCTGTGTTTCAAGCTGGTGGTCCATCTAGTGGTTGTTCACACAATACCTCCAAGAAAGATACCAAAAATCCTATAACAGACAGTGACTAAATAATCTGTTTTTTCAGAGTCGCTTCTGTCTTTTGCCCAAGCCTTGGAGTTGGACTGAACCTTAAAGGATGACAAATCATATTGATATATAAAGGACTTCTGTCTATTATCTCTTTGCCTGTTATACCTTTAACTCTTCCACCTGTATTTACTACTTTCTTCATGTTATTTCCTTTTTTTAATCAGGGAACACATCTTATTTCATGAAGAGGAAGAAAGGCAAAGATTAATTCCACTGAATTTTAGGCTCTTAGCTAAGACCATTTACTTAGTAGCTTAGTCTATTTATATAATCAAAAGAGAAAAATATACTTCCTGAAGTGGCAATTTACTCTGCTTAGATCTGAATCACCCTGGAGGTTCCTGTAGCTTTCCAGCAGCTAAAGAGGGAGCAGAGAGCAATTTATCTAAAGTATTCTAGCCTAAATACCTCAGTTAGGAGCCTAAAGCTGGGTTCAGCCTGTGCCTTCACACCCACAATACCACCTGTAAATCTTTCCTCACCTCTCTCAACCACCTATTTCTATTCAACCACTTTGCTCAAAGTGTGATCTCATTGCTGTCTGGATACCACATTTTCCTCCGTGGGCCACATCTTGCTGACTTGCTGAACTATTGTAATGCAACTTAGCTCAGGATTCTACGTAGAAATAATCAATAATAGTTTAGTAATAAGAGAAAGCAGCATGATGCTTCATTGATGGAATTACTCTCTCCTCAACTGTAGTAAATTAAGGATAGGAGAACACTTGTCTTTACACAATCCTGGAGACAAAGACTGAATTAATTATTAAAGATGATGGTATCAGGGCAACTGCTTTTCAGCCAGGCACTTGAATCCTATCCCTTTAATAAGAGATACCAGAAGT
>VZTL01069903.1:8445-31443 GCA_013400535.1 Scopus umbretta
AAAAAAAAGAGAAAAACAAGCTTCCATCTCAAGCAAGAGACAGGAATAGCTGGGGCTGTTGCTCTGAGCTGCTTCTTGGGGGCGGGAACTTTAAGCTCACTCTGTTTCTTTCTTTAAATAATAATATTCAGAAGGTGAATTGTTGCTTAAAAAGTTATTTCCCTGCTTGTATAATACAAATACGCTTCAAAGGTATTATGTGACACCTAGGAGACAGTTTTGGTTCAAGAAGGTGGCCGTTTTATTTTCCTGTCTATTATAGCTACATTTCCATCTTTTTAACCTTTGTGTTTGGTAGAATAAATCTGTAGGACCCTATGCTTCTGTAATATTAAGAGTGCTGAATCTGGAAAACTCAAAGTACGTTATCTCTCTAGAAATAACAAATCATTGTACAGTTCGGGAGGAGTTCAATCTTGGGAACTGTGATGTGTCTCCTGAGAAGATTGCAAGTATACAGTTGAGAGCTGATACAGGCAGTGCTAGGTTACGAGGGGAAAGCTTTGCAACAAATGGCACCCTTCTGGCGGGGAATCATCAATTCACAAATTATTCCCCCCAGATTAATACAAACACTTACTCTCTACGACTTTTTGTCAAAAGAGAGGAGCCAGCAATTCTTGTCCCTTCTCTTCCCCATTGTGGGAAAGAGAGTAGGAGGACAGATTTGATGTAGTGCTTGACACCAGATAACTGTGACTTTGAGCAGCTCCTGTGCACCCTCTATTACTACCTAGCTTGTGCTTTGTGCTTAGCACAATCCAGCAAGATGAAAAGGAAATCTATATTACACTGGCCTTCTCCAGATCTCCAGAGTATGGGGCCCCTAAGCAAACTGGGTGGAGAAATTTCATGATTATAAAGGGCAAAAAACTTATATATGACAAACTTGGGGAAAGTATTAAGGTTTTTCCTTAGAAAAGAAAATGAAAGCCCTTTATCAAATGTACTTTTCCAATCTCATTTATTTACATAATGAAAATAATGATGATTCTGTAAATATCTTGGAGGAACATAGAAGTTAGGTGATGGGTTTTACTTGCAGGATTTGAAATAAGTCATGGTCTGGTATTTTTGGGGAGGACCCAAGATTTACTGTTTCTGTCAGCAGTTACAGCTTTAGGATAGAAAAATAACAGGAGAGATGGGACTAAGGAACACCTTTTAAATATCTTGTGGTTGTATTAGTCGGTCCATTCCGTTAAGATAATTAATTGATTGTTGTTTCTCTCTCCTCTCCCCAACCTTCTTGTTTTTCTTCTTCTTCTCCCTTTCCATGTCTGTCCTCCTATCCTCCCCACCCACCCTTATTTTTCTCTTCCTTTTTTGCTCCTCTGGTTGGCATCCTCTTCTTTGCTCTGTCTGTATGATACAGAAGTGGGGTGCCAATGAGAGGTGCCGCAGGCGCAGTCTCGCGGTGTGGGAGCTCCAAGAGCAGTGCTCCCACACCACGGGACCACTTGGTCACTGGTGGGACTGTCCCAGGCAATCCAGGACAATTGTAAGCTATGCTGTGTGTTATGTAGGAGTTGCGCTCCATTTCAGAAAAGGGCTAACTTTTGAACTGGGACCGTTGTAACTGGCAAAGAATTTATATGATAAGAAGTAAAACAAGCTTGCGCAAAGACTGTATTTATGTTACTAATACGAAAGGCAAAGATGTATTTGCATTTTGCATTCTACTAACCGCTAACATATATCCTATGTTTGCAGATTTCATTTAGTTTGATTTGCATGACTCTACATAAACTGAAAACTCTTGTAATACACCCGGTGGTGGAAAACCTTTAAAGCAGGTTGAATGTGCAGAAAACAAAAAGCAGCATTAGCACGTTTGTCTAGTTTTCTGTTTTCCTAACATACTGGCTTGTCTCACTCTCCATGAGTTATCTGTCTTGGAGCCTGTTCTCAATTGTGTTAATATGCATCACTTGTAATCATATGTTCTGATAAAGATGAGAAGTTAAAGAAGGTAAAGAAGTTGGATTTTCTCTCTCCAAATATTATTCTTTTGATTATTTATTTCGTTGCAACAGCATGAGCTGAATTACATAAGCTTTCAAAATAACCCCCACAAGTGGGGACTACAAGCCTTTGTACCATAAACTGAATTATTAGACATATGGTTGCAAAATTGGTTCATGCACTTTTACACGCACACTTCTGTGGGTGCAGTGTAAAAGCTTTGAATGTGAATCTGTGTTGTATTTATGCATAGCGGGGAACTATTCAAAATGTATCTGGAAAAACACATCTCTGGGGTGGAGAAAATAACTTTGGGCTTAATACAGCAGAAAGCTACTGTTTGAGTAGCATCCTTGGGAATATTTACTTTTACTTTCTCAACAGCATTACGTCAAATTAATGCATCCTAAATGCATGTGCCAGCATGCTGGTTTCATCACATTTGTCCCCAGGGCTTGAACATGTTGTGCCTCGTATTTTTACAGTCCCTGCCAACCTCCTGAACTCAGAGGCAATCTCGCTTCTCCCACAGGTCGGCACAAAGCTGGCCCAAAGGTCACTTGCATCTGTGTGACACTTGGTGGGTGTGGAGTTGAGGGATGCCAATGCTGTCGCAATGCACAACGCGTCACCGGCATTTCTCTCTCTGAACTTGAGCGCTCTCTGCGCTGACATTGATGTGAAATAGTCAGCTTTTTTTTGAGGGTTGTTGTGTAGGTTGTAGGCCAGGAAGGATTGAAAGAGCTTTGTTTCCTATACGTTCTGTTTCGCGGGGGAAGGATGCTATTTTATCTGCCTATGATGTTTTACCTCCAACCCAGAAGTTCTCCGTGTACTATTGGTTGACTATTTTTACTTGTACAAAGTACAGCTTCAAAACATGTCAGACTTTATGTAAGGAATAACAAAACAAATGGAAAAGACTCTTTCTCTCAAACGTGATCACAAACCCTAAGAGAAGCCTAAGCAAAGAGAGATACCTTCCAGAATATGCTGAAGTTGGGTTGATTCTGGTGCCTTGGTAGTATGGAGAGAGTTCTCCTGAAGTCTCACCACCTGAGGTATTTAAAACTTTTTAGCTCAAAGACAGAAGTTTAGGTTTTGCCTAAAGGATTTTAAAACATGTACCTCGAAGCTGTTTTTTTGGCTAAGGGGGCTGAGGGATCTTTCAGACAGCCCTGGCCATGCAGGGTATTATGTACGACAGATCTCTATGAAATAGGGCCAGCCCATGTAGAAGAGTTGTTTAGTTTAACAGCTTTACAAGATGTTTTGAACAATAAACTTGTTAAAAAATAAAGGCCTGCAGATTTCATTCAGAATTTATTATCCTTCTTATTAATCTGCTTTTCTGCTTGTTTCACATTTGGAGACTGAGCTAGAATGACATGTGAATGCAACGACTAGCTTCACTTACAAAATAAGAAAATGGCTATCTCTACCATATGTTCTGCAATACTTTTTTTTTTTTTAAAGAGTGCATCAGCATACACGTGAAATCATAAATACTGTAACCACACTAAGGCTTTTCAAGTGCTACGCTCTTAAAATATAATTTTGATTACAACTGATGTTTCCCTCTAGATTTGCTTGAGCTTTGTTTTGATCCACTGTATTAAGGAGTAGGATATCTTCATATTGAATACTATTCTCTTTTGTTGTCTTATCTACAAAATGCAAAGGAAAAGTAACAGCAGGAAATGTTGTATGTAAAACTCCTGTGCATGTTGGGATGGGAAAATCCAAGGGTTTAGAATTTACAAAATCTTTTAGTCAGTTCTTAAAGCTCTGGGAGTTCAGCAGCAGTTTTAGGGTACCTGGGAGTCCCCCTCCTGTCAACTAGTGGCAGTGTACTTTTAAAAGCTGCTTTTGCGTTTTTTGGGGTTTTTTTTTCCTGAAATCAGCAGTACAGTTTTTTTGAACCTTGGATTCCAATTCTCTTGTCCAAACAAACATACCGGTAGTGGATTGTCTTGCCTCTCTTTGAACCTTGCTTTCTCTTCCTGGGAGCAGTCCTGCTCATTTTTATTTTTGTGCAGCAACCAAGTATGTTCCGTCTCCAGTTAGCAGCCATCTAAACGCACATTAGTCTTCCATTTAGACTCCCTTCAGCTTCTTCTCTACCCATTTCTGCTGTGCCCAGCCTGTCACCTTCTCAGTGTCAGGACGTTTTTGTCCATCTAATCCTGCTCCAAACCTCATTGTTTGTCGCTTTCATGCAACGTTGTTCTGAAGATCCAGTTCTGTTCCCACTGGGCTCAGAACAGAATATTTGTGTTCTCACCAATTTAATACTGATGCAGACAGAGTCTGTTATCAGAGAGCAGTTATGCCATGTGCTCTAAAAACATGAGTGGGTTATCCCTGTCCCACAGAATTTATCATAACAATTTTTGGTCTGCTTTTTCTCTCCTTTATTTTCCACCTAAATGGATCTAACTTCCCCACAGGCACGCTTTGGCCCTGTTCTCGAAGATCGCCTCTCTTTTTGCTCTCAAGGTGCCCCACGCTTCCCACACCCCATCCTCTCTTGCCCCCCTGCCCAGCTCTCGGTTGTCTATCTGTTATTCTCTGTCCTGGTGTGCTGCCTGTTCACCCTGCCCTGATTTAGGCTCCTCTTCCTACTCATTGGTCTTGGCCGTTTCAGATAGCCGCCTTGGGGAGGAGAGAGTGAATGAACTGTCGCTTGCACCTTTTTACATTTCTGTGTGAAGACCCATAAAGAGAGTGGGTGAGATTTTGTCAGTTCAAATCTGGAGTTCACTGACTGGTTTATAACCATGCGTACTTGTGTAAGCATATCAAGATAATCCTTAGTAACAGAAATTTTATTTGCTGTGTTCGCAGTATCTAAAGAACTGAAAGCCCTCTAATGTCTGACTGTGTCTTATCTTTCCTGGAACTCATTCATCCCATAACGTAATATAAGCACTTTTATTTTAAATTACTGGAAAGAAACCGTTAATGCTTGTATTATGTTTTAACTTGCTTTCCTTTGGAGGCAGGGAATTGTCAAGTAAGTACTAACACCACCACACAGCACAGAGAAAGCACAGATTGCTGTGAATGTACAAAGCAGATTGCATAGGTCAAAAAGGGTAAACGTGTAATTTGCTACAGTGCCAGTTTCTTGTCTTGACACTGCCATCTTATGTATCAAAATAAATTAGGTGTAGTCGCAGACTGGTTAAAAATGAAATGACTTGCTAAAATGCTAAAAATTTGATGCTGCTTTACATTTGTTTTAAGATGATAATAAGGCAATGAACGCATACATGTGTGTATATATACATGTACATGTATATATGAATGCACACAACATTTGTGTTTGTGTGTACTGTGAATAGATATCTATAAAAGTATATGTGTGTATGTGTATGTTTCCAAATTAAATCTTGTGCTTACAATCCAGTGATTATCAGTCATGTCATAGTGGTAGTGTTCTCTCGCTTTCGTAAAAAAGTTTTGGCTTGCTCTTGTCATAAACTTTAACTAATATTTCTAGGGAAAGAAATGTAAAAATGAGTCATTTTAAAATTACACTAAAACAGAAAAAAGAGCAGGAATCATACGAGAAAACGATGTATTATTTTCATAAGTGCTGCTTCAAAGGCCTTGGTAAATCTGGGCTGAAATGGCTTTTGCTGTTCTAGCATCACGTAATGATTTCCTTTTGTAAGAGAATTAAGTTTTGCAGTCATTTCCTCCACCCCCTTCTCTACTGGTGATTGCGCTGCTATTCGGTCCAGTTGCCCCTGATGGTTATGCAATGTGACTTGACCACTCAGAGAAAATAAAGGTACTTGTTTCCCTGTGAACAAAAAAGTACAAGCTGTCCCTGTAAGTAAGGTGGCCTACCAAAGACCAATTATGAGGCTAAATTGCAGGCTGAACTAGGATAGAAAACAAGCACCCATTGTGTGAAATTCTCAACAGTGCTTTTGAGACTGCGAAACTTCTACCAGTTCCCATCCCAGTCAGGCACCTGAAAACAAACACACATGTGGAATCACATTCTCCTTCAGTGTAAAGCGTGCGGGAAGCATGGATGTAGCTTCCTTTTTTTCCTCTGTCCTGTAGGATCTTTAGTTCAGAGTATACCCAGGGATGCCAGGGTGTGATGTTTCCAAATTTGTAGACTGGTGCACTCTTTAATTTCTGTTTTAGTTCTTGCTGGCATGCTTGAATAGCCTGTTTTGTGCCACAGAGGAATGACTGATCAACTCTAAAAATGCTTGTGCATGAGTAAAGTGGTCAGAAGTACTCCTAAACTGTATTAAGTTTCTTACTTGGCTTTGTTTGCTGCTTACAAGGGGATCAAGGTAACTCTTTCACTCTTTTAATGTCACAAGATCACATGCTAATGTACTTTGCTAGTAGTTAGTGAGTTGCTTGAGAAGTGGGTTAGTTTGTTTACTTCCAGCTTTGTTCTGTCTTTTTTAGAGCTCAGATTTTCATGCTACTTACTCCTGCAATAAGTATTCTGTGTAGCACTAAGTGTTCTGGCTGTGCATTGTCTCAATTGTTGCCTTTAACACCTTCCTTAAAAAATACAATTGCAGAAAAAGCAGCTCCCTCTAAGCAAAAGGGATTTCATTCTTCTGCAATTAAGTTTTGCAAAACAAGAATTTATGGTAGTTACAGTATAAGAATAAGAACAAACAAATTTTCACAGCATGTGTAATGTATGTTGCATTTGCACCTTTTTTACATCTTAAACACCTGGAAATGCTGTCCAGATTTGAGTGTTTATTAAAAAAATTGAGGCCAGGCATTTTGGTTTTTTACTTACAGAACCCCACTGTTGCTTAACCCTGTCTCCAGAATCTGCAATTGCAGTTTAAAGGCACGCAGTGGGGTTGTGGTGGTTTGGGTTTTTTTATTATTATTAACAGAAACCGTCAAGTGATGTTTTGGAACAAGCACTTAGCCATAATATCCGTTTGTGTTCTTTTGCCATCACCACTTCTACCCCAACCTTCTAGCAAGATCCATTTGCTAAGTAAAAGATATTCACACATGATAAAGAATCTAGGCCAGATTTCCATGGGCTAATTTCTCCAGTAACTGGCTCTGTTCTGCTGTTGACAGGGTTAGAATTAGCCCTTGTGAATTTCTGTTAACAGAAAGGGAGAATCATTATGCTTAAATTAACACAATGGTCATCTAAAGTGCAGCCTGTGCAGCAGGCATTTGGTTTTGTAAGGTCATGAACTTGTAGAGGTTGAGCTCCCTCTGCTCTTGGGTTTGTGCCTCTTCTTTTTTTCTTGGAAGGATCAAGTCAAATAGCAGCAGTGAAGGTTATCTATCTTTCAAGACCATTTGCACGAATCCAATTCTGTTTCAGTCTGTGTTCTACATTTGTCGTTTTAGCAACTGTAATTATGTAAAAACGCTTTGCTGGCCTTTGTCTCCGTTAAATTCGCATGGATGAATGACTTGTACATTTTAAAATGTAATCATTTTATCTCTCATACGAGTTTGAGAAGATTTTTATAAAATCTCGTCAAGGTTTTGTGATGGAATTTCTCAGAAGCAGCAAGGTTGGGGGAAGGTCAACTGCCAGTTGTGGAAAATCTTTTAAATTGTTTCTGAAAGCAACAATTTTCTGTCATTTAGTGTTCAAGGATTTTCCCATGGATTGAAACCATTATGATTTAAAAAAATCAAATGGGTATACGGTGGTCTGTTCTGCCACACATCCACTAAATCTACATCAGTGTTATTTCTGCTCTTTCCATCAAAATGCATATGATTTCAGTCAGTTTATTGTACAACTCTAAGAAAAAAAAAAATTTAGGCATTAAGCTCATATGGTTGCAATTGGCCATTTCCTGTTCACATACAAAACATGGTATGGTTTTGAAAGTTTTGGTTTGCTTTCCAACATCTTGATTGTCGTCTTTTTTAAATGTTTGTTTCAGGCCACCAGTTAGCAGAGCTGCTCCTCAACCTGAAAAACTGCAAAAGAACAATATCAACAAAAAAAAGAAACTGGTTGAGGTCAGGCCTTATACTTTTTTTATTTGCTTTAGAAGTAATCTGTGCTGGGTGAAAGTCATCCCTGTTTTGAGGGCAGCTAAAGCCATGTATAGGTAGAAGAGAAGAGAAAGAAATTTCTAGAAAGTGCTTTCAGCTCTGGAAGCAAACACCAGAAGATGTGATAGATGACAACTTTTGTCAGCAAGAACCTCGGATTCGGGGTGTTAAAGCTTACCTATAATATCAGACCTCTCCAAACGCAAAATTTGCCTCTTAATTTGAAGGGCAGCTAGAACCAAAGTGTATGTGCATCCACAGCAGAGCCCATACTCACAACATAACCCCAAGGGAAATACCGTCAGAAACTGCACTTTCACACGTGAAAAATCACATGTGTGATTTTGAATGATGACGTTTGCTTGTTTACTTTGCAACATATGTTTTTCCCCAAACTGTAGGGCCTCCCAAACAACTTTTTGCAATTTCCACAAAATATGCTGAACAAGGAATATTCTGTGATCTGTGTGGACAATTTGCAACGATTGCTTGGCCTGTCAATGTCATTCAAATTGTTCAAAGTAAGCTGTAATTGTGTTTGGGACAGATTCATCAAGTCTGTCCTCTGGGCTACAAAAGCAACTTTAACAACAATTCCTTAACCATCACTTTTTCTGGAGGAAATTTCCTTGGCAATTGCTTACTGTAAGCTGAATTACGCCTCTGATTGATGTTTTAATTGTAGAGTTACTTCTAGCGCACCTTTGCTTCCTATAAAGACTTTAAGGTCAGAATTTGGTCTGTTAAAGTTTGGTAGTTTACGAGAATGATTTTTGAAGACTCTTAAAAGTAGAGGTAAAGATAATTGCAAATACCTGATAACCTATACAGCTGTTAAACTGTGATGGGAAGATTAATAAAATTGGACCTTTTTTGTAAGTTGTATATATTTTGCATGGAAATTTACAGAAACAAAACATTTCCAGCCAGCTGAATTATTAAAAAACTAATAATATAAATGCAGTGCCGTAGTTGGCCTATTAAAGTGTTGTAGATAGTCTGTGGGAATGTCATGGCTCAATAAATTAGCAGAAGAACAGGGATAACTGATTAATTATTGTTTAATTATTCTATTGCCTCTGCAAGATACTTGTAGCTTGTGTAATTACTTTAGAACTGTGCTTATGTGATCCAAACTTTGTCATCTCCTTACTACTTCTTTCACTTCACTCTTATTCTTTGTTTTATTTGACTAGGAGCTGGCTTTGGACCATGTTTTTGGATATAGAGGATTTGATTGCCGCAACAACCTTCATTACCTAAATGATGGTGCTGATATTATTTTCCACACAGCTGCAGCAGGCATAGTTCAAAATCTTTCTACTGGTAATTCAACTTGAAACAATACTTTGAGATAAAAAACACTTTACAAGTAAAATATTTCTGATTGAAGGTCTTAACTTTTTAACATTCCTGTAACTTTCTCACATTTTGCATCTTGATAAATAATGCAAAGAAATTTAGGTGGCTGTTGTACCGGATTGACAATTTCTCCTGTTCAGGTCATCCTGTGGAGCAGTCCTGTTCCTTTCAGTAGGTGTGAGATTCTGCTGGGCAGCGTAACAAAAACCTGTTCTATTTCTGCAGTTGTGCCTTGCCAAAATCACTGCTGAAGACACAGGAATGGCTTTCTTGGAGGAGAGAGCCAGCATTATGAAATGACCAATACCCCCAAAAAATGTTAGGAGCAGTAACATCCGTTGTTTCATGCTGAGTTGTTTTAGCAAAGTCATACTCCAGGGAAGGGTACGTTTTGATGCAATACGGTCTGAGCAAGTTGCTCTTTGGAAGGGGTGGAAATATTCCCTGCCTTTTGGGTAATGAAGAGGAAGAAAAACAACAAAAAAATATCTGGCCCTAAGTTGTAGTGCCAACATCTCTAGACTCTTCATATATCTCAAGAAACAAAGAGAGGAGTTAAAGGAATTTTGGCTTTATTTTATTCCCTTTTGGTGCCACAGCAGTCACAGCGGTGGGGCGGAGACAGAAATTTTTTTACATCTGGTGGCCTTTGGGGACTCCAGTCCTAGCGCAGCCCCTGACCAGTGGAGCTGGGAAGCATGGTCCCATCTGTTCTTTTTGGGCTCTTTTCCTTGGGGGAGGGTATTGCAAAGCACAGACTTTACAGGGCTTTGCTCTCCACTTTGCTTCCTGCTGACTGCTTTGATTTACTGGGAGACCTGGGCCCCGCGTTTGCTAGTTTTGCTTTTTCGTGCAGTTACAGGAGGCTACAGGATGATTCTAGGGCTGATTCCTGGACATAGCTAGTTTACCAAATATCGCTTTTATATATATGTGTTAATGGTTACCTTCGTAGAGCATTTGGTAATGGTGCCTGGGAATGAGAGCAGAGCAGCTGTCAACAGAGTTACTGCCCTGTCCCCATCCGTCCCCTGGAGAGTACAACATGAGTGTAGCCACAAGCTGCTTGAATTTTCTTTGCTTCAGTGATGGTACTTTCTTCCATACTGTTGTGAATAAAACCATCTTTGAATTTTCTTAGGTAGTCAGAGTTTCTACCTGGAGCATACTGATGACATTCTCTGCCTAACTGTGAATCAGCACCCAAAGTATAAAAATATTGTGGCTACCAGCCAGATCGGTAGGTGACTCTCCATATAACAAGGTTTTACTCAAAACTTATCAGGGGCACTGATTTATTTTGGGCTTTTCTGTGTAGGAATTTTACCGGGACATGCCAGTATTACTGTCCTCAAACTTTTTCTTTGGTCTGAAAGAGGTAATCCAGCTTCAGGATTTTCTTATGATTTCAATTTCACCTCTGATTGTGAGTCATTGGACTTTCGAGTTAATTGTAGTACAGTCATATTTCAGAAAGCAAGCTTTGATAAACTGTAATCATAAGATGTGTAGAACTCCCTCTTTCCTTCCTGTATCCAAGGCACTTGTTTAGCAGTAAAATGCTTAGCAGTGAAAATGCAATAATGAAAACTGCCTATGCAGAAGTACAAAAGCTATATGGAAAAGGAAAGAAATAGAGTGAAATCTCAACAGAAGTTACGATATTTATTTGTTTATTATTTACATGGAGAGTCCTGTTAGATTCCCTAGTACCTTTTGCAGGAGTAAACATGGTGTGGGAAATGCAGGACCATTCATCTCAAGCCTTGAGAAGGATCTGTTGCCTTTCACTTAAACCAGCTTTATACAGGAATAATTAACTTCATGAAAAAGAATGGTGTCATTCTAATTCATATCATTCTGGAAGGACACACAAGTCCATAACTTCTGTAGTAAGTAACTTAACAGGGGGCAGGAAAATTGTAGTAGATGAGCAAACCCTGACAAACCATTTCTGCCACCTGTACTGAGTGCTGTCACTTCAATCTGAACGTTGGGTAACCACAAAAATCCATACATATTGTCAGAGCTGCTGTTCAAAATACTGATCTCTGTGACACAGAAAAGGTGACTGTTAAAGGCCCTTTTACTATTCTGTCCATAAGAGCCCATGAAATCAGTGTTTCTGATTTTGGTTGATATTCTGTATAACTACAGATTCATTTGACTTTTAAATTTAGTAATTTTTAAAAACTGCATGTTTCTCGAATTTCTTTTAAATACCATTTTTAAAACTCAAAAGTACTAAATATTGTTGCGATATTTGTGTATAAAAGACAATATACCCAAAAAAGTTCAACAATATTCCTGCTTATTTGTTTTGTTGGTTTAATCCATATCCATTTTCAAATCTTTTATTTTATTTTTTTTTCCTTCTGGTGCTGATGCTGGCACTTCAGCATTAGAAACATGACTTATTTCACCTATTGTTTTCCCTTGGTGCTTCCTCATTTGCCATTGCTCTCACAATGCAGGTGATATGACAGAATTTCCAGGTAAGGCTGATTCGTTTGTGAATTTTAGTCAGCAGAGTTATGTAAAAGTTTCCTGTTACCTCATTGTATCTGTGTGAATCGCGGATACAAGTGAAACATCTACAGACAGTTTCTTTTGCATGAGGTTCTTCATAAATGTTATGTTGTTCTTTTAGAATTTGTCTTACTTCATGAAATACAATGATTTCCCCCTGTGTTTTGCAAGCTTTTTTTTTTTTTTTTTTAGTAGCATTAATCTTAAAACGAAACAAAACCCCACAACTTATAAGTGTCTGTTTAGGTTAAATGTTCTTGAAAAACGCCTATTTTGCACTGACGCTTTCGAGATGCTGGATTAAATCTCTTTTTAATACGTCTTTTTGCACGTAGGTACAACTCCCACAATTCATATATGGGATGCTATGAGTAAGCAAACGATTTCCATGCTACGTTGCTTCCATACCAAAGGGGTCAACTATGTTAACTTCAGTGCAACTGGCAAACTTCTGGTTTCAGTAGGAGTTGATCCAGAACATACTATCACAGTGTGGAGGTGGCAAGAAGGTAACTCTGGAAAAATCGTGTTCCTTCAGCCTAACAGAGCTGTGTACAATTATTTACTTTTCCTTTCAAGTCTTGGGAATAGATTTGTGTTCTTACTCTTAGTGTCGTGGCTTCTGAAGTCACAAAATCGGATAAAGGAGATAGCAAAGTGCTAGAAAATATGAATAAGAAAATAAGTTTTAAACTTCCATTATAAATAGGAGTTAAGGAAAAACTGTTAATACAAAATTCCATTAAATTAAGGAAGGTATTTCCTTTCTCTTCCTAAAATACTTGAACTTCAAATTCTACGCCATAGATAGGCCTTTGGGAAGTCACTTCCAGAAAAGAATTACCATCTTCAGAAACGCTGGAGCGGAGCGAAGTGTCTCTGCTCGTTAGATGTTTCCCTGTGCATTTCACTCACTGACAAGATACAAAATTTCTGTGGTGTTATTTCACTGACCAAGGAGACAAATCATGCTATGAGGACCTAAAACTTGCATTTCCTGAAACTGTCAGATGCAATGGAATAACCGGGGACCTTACGGGTTGCATGAATTAATATGTTTGATGCACTAAATAATGTTGGGATCTGCTTAGCTTTCAGCATCTGGGACACAGTTCTTTAATTCAATACCAGTTCAATTTATTGTAAAAATTGTATCACGGCTTAATTTTGCAGATAAATTTAACTTTATTTTTATCCTTTCCTAATTAAAACAGGGGCTAAAGTTGCTAGCAGGGGAGGACACCAGGAGAGGATATTTGTGGTAGAGTTCCGCCCAGATTCAGACACTCAGTTTGTGTCTGTTGGGGTAAAACACATGAAGTTCTGGACGTTAGCTGGCAGTGCTTTGCTTTACAAGAAAGGAGTCATCGGTTCCATGGAAGATGCCAAAATGCAAACCATGCTTTCTGTTGCCTTTGGAGCGGTGAGTTCAAATTACCCGCTACAGAATTTTATAATACGTTTTTATGAAAATTGCAAGTGTCAGTTCCCTTTATTGAAATCCAGTACGGCGTGGGCAGTGCGAGACCAACGAGCTCTTGCTTATGAGTTAAACTTTTAATTTAAAACTTGTACGCCTTTAGATCATCACGTAAGTTTTCTAAGCAGGGTTGGGTTTCTCTGTTAGTGAACATTTCTTTATTAATGTCTGTGCATACCTACAGCATCAGCTGCCATGACTTTTATTTTTCTACTTTTCCAGTTATTTACCACTTAGCTTAGAAAAAGCTAATGTTCTTACTTTGTGCATAGGCTCTGCAACCTTTTTTTCTGCTGACAGTATTTGGTATGACATATGCTAGTGATCCAGCTAATGGTGGCAGTATGTAATACTCTGCTGTATGATCATTAAGGAACCATAGTATTGTGCTTTAGACTTCATAGTTAAGGAAAACAACACATATTAACAGTGAAAAAGCCATGTTACTATGATACTAAGGTCTGAAATACCTTCTGCTTCTTCATCCAGAAACCCCACAGAAATTACCTTTGCAGAGGTGAGGCATAAATGAGACAAATCACCAATTCAAAGAAACCCCTTGCTTCTAATTATCCAGCCTGGACAATAGTACTAATCTGGGAAACGTGAGTGTATAAAATTAGGCACCCAAATCCTCATTCTTGTGCCCAAACAAGTGACTTTGTTGTCAAAAGTTGCTTTATCCTAAACGTTTCCTTCTATTCCAATGGCATTATTCCAGTATAAAATGGGAGTAACGTAATGGACACTAAAGACCCCAAAAGTGATTTTAAAAAGAAGCAGAATCTAGTATTAGAACAAACAAAAAAAGCATTTGCAATGCAGAATACTCGCTACTTTTTCCCATTCCTTAGGGAGTCCCTGACCTCTGACCAATGTGCTCCATGGAGGAATTTCATGGCTTTTATGAGAAGTTACACCATTGCTGTGGTGCCCAAAGTAGATATTAGGTTGAGTTAGTTCTGCGTTTAAGTTTATACGCTTTATTTTCAGCATCTTGAAGATACTGCTTGCCAGTCATCTACTGACACATACTCAAAGAAGCAAGAAATGTCACTCAAAATTCAGTGATGGTGACCTGCCGTCCATCTCCCCAGCAGGAGACATGGCATAGCACATGCATAGCAAAAGTAGTACATGCATCTGAAAAATCCCAAAATGAGATGCATGAGGTGAATGTGCCCTAGGCTGGGACCCATATGATTAATAACATCTCAAAGAAACACCATTAGAGTGCAGTCATTAAACTCATTCTCTCGATGCAGTTGGTTTTAATTCTTACATTCATTGCATAGGTGTCTTTTCTCAGGAAATTCAGTAGCTAAAAGAATCTTAATTCAAGCTGAACAAAAATGCTAAGGTATTTATAATATCAGAGGTCATTCCTATTTGTTGCAGAATAACCTTACATTTACTGGTGCCATAAATGGAGATGTCTACGTCTGGAAGGATCATTTTCTGATTAGGCTTGTGGCGAAAGCTCACACAGGGCCAGTGTTCACAATGTACACGACTCTTCGAGATGGACTCATTGTTACAGGAGGGAAGGAGAGACCGTAAGACACATGATCTTCCTAAAGTGCACAACTTTTGTCTCCTTTTTTATTTATCCAATACCCTAGACATATGCAATGCTTCCCCGAGATAAATGGTATCTGCACTGTAGAAGTTTCAGTCTAAATTTTACACCTCGTGCCCAGGTGTCTTAGTAAAGAACCAATAAGCAGGACACTCAAGGGTCACGGTAATGCACGTTATGCGCAACGGACGTACGAAACCTCAAATTAGCAATTGATATGAACACCTGTATAAGTGCCTTGTCACCTGAGCTCCTGCCAGCCTGCTATAAGTGGGTTTTTCTTAATTTGTTGGTTCTGTCAAACTACAGGCAAACTCTCCCCCTGGAGCCTCAGGGATGAGTAAGGTTTCCCAGAAGTAACGTATTTGCCAAGCTTATCTTGGTGACAGAGATTTGAGATTAAGTGCCAAGAGCACGATTTGGGTTTTACAAATTAGGTATGATACTGTTTAAAACATGACGCGTGATAGCATTGAAATTTTTATTATTTACTTTCCATTACACAATAGTGAAGTGTCTTTATATACGGTAGAAGGTGACTCAATGTATGTGTTATTATTTGATGAGGAAAATACTGACGGGATTTACATATGGGATTTGTTGTAGCCTATGCAGAAGGAGACATCTGGGTAACACAACACGCTTCTTTTCAGCACTAAAGAAGGAGGAGCTGTAAAGCTATGGGATCAGGAGATGAAACGGTGCCGAGCATTTCAGCTCGAGACGGGCCAGCTCATTGAGTGTGTGCGCTCCGTCTGCAGAGGAAAAGTAAGTGAGCTGACGTGGCAGATGTCACGCTTTGGCACGCACCACTGCGTGTTGCTCGTGGCGGGGGTTGGATGGGAGGCATATGGGAGAAGACTTCTGTAGAGTTATGGAAGGAGGCTTTCTCTGCCTACCTAGTGGCATTTCCTCACTTGTCTTCCGGAGCTCGGTGGTGGGCTTTAAACTGCGCAAGGCTCGCATTTCTGATGCTTAGTGCCTGCCTTTCCTCCAGTCAGCAAGGAGAGGGAAAGGCCTTTGAAGGCCTCTGGAGGAGAGTGCTACGTGTAGGAACGTATTTCACTAGGGTCTCCCGCCTTCTTTTCGAATGGCAAAAGGAACTTAAGTACCTACTTTACCAGGTTTGCTTCCCATGAAATGTAGGCACAGCTTAGGTGCTTCAGTTAGGCAGAATGGATCCTAGCATTTTCGGGGTTTTTTTTTGTTTTTTTTTAAAGTCACAAATAAAACGAGTTGCCACTGAGAATTGCTGATTGACTTAAGTTTCGTTAAAGTGGAGAACAATAGAAATAAGTGAGTAATTTGAGATGCTAAAATCACTCTTGCACATGTTTAAATTGTGCTTATAAATGTTATGGAAGGAGAGTGTGATGATTCAGGAGTGTTACTTCATACGATGGGTATCTGTCCAACCTAACACTTCATGAAATGGTCTTTATTTAGCTTCGCATATCAAGTCTCAGGAATTTTACATGCTCTTTGATAACACCACCACTGAAGAAAGTTGGTTTGTGTTTCTATTCAAATAGCCAGTAACCAATTCCAAACTGTATTCCAAGCATTTGCCAAGAAAGCTCTTGCATTTTAGATGATGACAGTATGACTAGAGTAGATGCAAGGAGCTCTTAGACAGTCTAACTGAGCTTAAACCCCTGTTTTGATTTTTTTATTATTGCCCAAAAATTGTATTTAGTCACCTCCGAGGTAGGAGAATCCTCCTTTGCCAACTTGTCTGTAAACACTTTGATCTGAATTAAAACCCTAAATGCAAGACAGAAATGCACCGTGGTCACTCAGTGTAACACCGGGACGTGATACCAGGTCTCGAGATGTGAAAGTATCAGTGTTTTACTCTCCTGTTTTTAAGATGCTGCACGCACCAGCAATATAAAGCGGGATGAGTTATCACTGATATTTCTGCAGTTCATCGGTACTTTACTGCTATCGATACTCTGTCTGTTACACTGACAACCCACCTCTCGTTCTTTGTTTTGGCCACAAACAGGGGAAAATTTTAGTGGGAACAAAAGATGGAGAAATCCTTGAAGTAGGAGAAAAAAATGCCGCTTCAAACTTGTTGATTGACTGCCACATGGAAGGGGAAATCTGGGGCTTAGCAACTCACCCCTCAAAAGACATATTTATCTCTGCAAGTAATGATGGAACAGCAAGAATCTGGGACCTGTGTGACAAGGTGAGTACCACTAAATTGAAAAGTATGTGATTAAAAACGATCACTTTGTATAACCGTGCATTTTTCCAACTGTACGTACACACCTTTGAGCAGCCACGTAAAGAGAGCAGTGCTTCTGTTCTGATACGGTTCTGGGTTTTTTTTCCTGCTATGTGGTGATCTGAAAAGGTAAGTCCTTGGTGAGGTAGCGTGCTGCTCTTTCCAAAAGCAAGCCATCTGCGGAGAAATGCCATTCTTTAAAAGCACTCGTGCTGATGGAGTGCCTTTTGTTTTGTATTGCTTATTTTGATCTAAAAGTACAGGCTGGCGTGGATTAAGGAAGCATTTTAATTCCACCCCGACAGACTGGGATTGACGGATTGTCCTGTCACGGGCTAATACACAGACCCTGACAATAAGCCTCCCTTGCTGGCAAGCAGGGCTCCCTCCGTTTGAGAGCCTTTCTTTAGAACCGATCGTGTTGCGTATGTGTCGTTCAGGATTTTTTTCCAAGTCGAATTGCATAACAAGGACTATTTTTAAAACTAGCAAATAAACAAAACATTTTAAAGACTAACAAAAAGATTTTGGCTTATGCTAGCCTACATAAACCTTTTCCAAAGGTGGTTACCTGAGCTAACGGGGATCATTTTAAATACAGAAAACGAATATATCATCAATACAGTTAGGTAAGTGAAAATGCAAGAGCATTCTAGTGGGTTTTCACATAGCAAACCAAATGGATAAAACCTACCCTGATCAGCAGTTGTAGGAGCTATCAAAATCACCTTTCAAACAACACAGGAAACTGATTTGTCAGCTTTTTCTGCTAAATAGTATTCTTTCTGGTGTAAAACTCGAAGTCACCCTGCACCAAGAGAGATGCAAATGTGAAACTCCCATCTGAATTACATCTGTATTTTGAAGTCTGTTTTGCGACAAATGCCTGGTGGTGGGTTGCGAGTTTTTGATGTGAAATTTCAGATTTCTATTTAGAGGAAACTATACACAATTTGGTTTTAATCAGTGATTTTTATACTCTGTGTTCGGAAGCTTTCCATTGGCTTGGTAGTTTTCTCCAGGGGAGGTGTAAGCCTGTTGCTTTTGTTGATACAGAAACTGCTGAACAAAGTGAACCTAGGTCACCCAGCAAGATGTGCCGCATACAGCCCTGACGGCGAAATGGTTGCGATTGGCATGAAGAATGGAGAATTTGTTATTTTACTTGTAAACAGCCTCAAGGTTTGGGGCAAAAAGCGAGACAGGAAGTCAGCAATTCAGGATATCAGGTATGTCAGAAATTTCAGTTGAAGTTCTCTAAATACGCAGCCCTTACTCAATAAAACCAGTTCCTAGTTGATTTCCAGGTTATTTTTGTAACTCGGTAGTTGTTGAAACTGGCCTGAAATCATGAAATGCGTTTACTGGCTGACTGCTGGCTTTGCGTATACCTAAAGCGTACATATCTTACATACCACACAGTTTTTTAAACTGTGATTAATTCAGTTACATCCACTTGAATATAGCTAGTAATTTGTACACCGTGGAGCTGTGATTGTGGGAATTAGTGTTACAGTACCTTTTAAAACTGCAATTCCTGTTGCTTTCTCACAGAGGGTTAGTGTTACGCTGCACGTGTGCTGTGCGCTTTATGCCAGTGCAATATTAACACCAGTTAACTACATACAATAGCCTCAATCTTCCTCATCTATTGAGCATCAAGGTTTGGTTTGGATTCAGTCTTGCTATTGATAGAAGGTTTTTCTCAGTTTCCAGTAAAAGCAATATGTTTGCTTGCGTTAACGTGAGCAGCAGAAGAAAATCTGGCACAGAAACGGTAAATTATATCCCCATTCCGTGTTTCATTGTCTAGGATCAGCCCAGATAACAGGTTTTTGGCAGTGGGTTCACAAGAACATACCGTGGATTTTTATGATCTCACTCAAGGTACCACCCTAAACCGAATAGGCTACTGCAAGGACATTGCGAGTTTCGTCATACAGATGGATTTTTCTGCAGACAGCAGGTACATTCAGGTATGTCTCCGGTAGACCCGTGTTTGTTTCTGTTTATTCTGACTTGCCTGTTATCAGACATAGGAACAAGATGGAGGTAAGAAAGGGTGAGGGAGGCTTTCCAAAGCTATTCTGAATGTCAGGGTGCCCCTAAATCTTCCGAGGCAGACCAGATAACTCAGATTGCCTTTAGGATGTTTGCAGAGCTCTGTTCAAAGTCGTCTCTCTCTTTCCAAACACTCAGGTCTTCCTCCTGGGTTCTGCATCTCTGACCATAGCAA
The DNA here is from genome assembly GCA_013400535.1 of Scopus umbretta. Lineage (NCBI taxonomy): Eukaryota > Metazoa > Chordata > Aves > Pelecaniformes > Scopidae > Scopus > Scopus umbretta. The sequence goes on from VZTL01069903.1 coordinate 27,872, forward strand.
CATAGCTCAGTTCCCTTACAAGATGAGTAGTGTGCTAAAGGCAAAGTATTCCCTCAGGGCAAGGGAAGGGATTGTGGATTATAATCCAAGAAATTGTGGATTGTAACCTTAATATAGAAACAGTTCTCCTCCTCCTTTTCCCTAGGACGGGATGGATATGGTAGATGAATTAACGTGTGAGGTTTCCGTCTGAAATCTGTCTGATTTAGTAAAATTGGGTTGAGGTAAACCAGAGAGTATATAACTAAAAGGAAATCCATCAGCTACGCAGTATACATACGAGCACCTCAGTGTTACTACTTCATATTGCATATAATGAATTGTAGCTAATTGGGAAAAATCAGAAATTTTATTGTAGATGTTAATTTCCTGATAAAACCTGTTGAGAATGTTACTGCTGGCAATGTTGTAAAGAAAACGATGGCGCAGTTACTAGCTTTTTCCCTTGCTACTTTCAGGTATCAACGGGTGCCTATAAGCGTCAAGTTCACGAGGTACCATTGGGAAAGCAAATAACAGATCCTGCAGTAATAGAGAAGATCACGTGGGCCACGTGGACAAGGTGAGAAACTAAAGAACAAAGTTCTGCCTGACTGGGGACCGGTGTAATACAGAACTAAGATCAGATCACAAGATTAGATTGTGTAAACCAAATGCTTAAAATGTCCCCAGGGCTTGGCGCACCCGCGAGAGCAAGCCCACACGCTCCCCTTCCCCAAAGCTCTCTTACACGCTTAGGTTTTTTACACACATTAGTGGCTGGTTGATGTCTGTAGTAATTATTATGGTAGCAATACCGAGGGCTGTCTATCATACCCCCGCAGTGGCTTGTTGCCATTCGTCCCGGGCTTCCCAACAGCGAGCTGCGTGGGCCCTCACGCGGCCCCCTACCACTTAAAGCTTCGCTTTTGTTGGCACGCTGGCGGAGCCGCCACCTTATCCCACATCAGCGAACGCAAGCAGCGTAGGAGGCGTGGAAACAGGAGCTGATTGCGTTAAGGAAGGAGTTGTGGGTATCATTAAAATATACTTACTGACAGGGCTTTATATAGGACCCTCCCGACAGGATTACAAAGCTATGGCCGTGCTCTGATTGCAGAAGGTGGAACAGGCCAAAAGCAGATCTGACGGGAAACAGTGGGCGATAACACAGGCAGGTTTTTAGGAGAAGGTAAGCGAGAATCCTCCTACTCTTGCTGCTCTGCTGTCAAGCAAGCTTAAGAATCTGCCCCAGGTTACTCATTTCGAAGGACTCTTGACAGATTGCAGGAGTGGGGGAGACGCATCTGACAGTTAATATGCGGGAACGATTATAAAGGAACTTAAACTAAGGGAAGAGCTATTTTAAGAAACACGCTGCATCCAAACAAGCACCCCCTCATGCAAGAACTTATGGCTAGGAGAAGAGAACGCTGCTGTCAAAAATCACTGTGGGAGGGTGCATACGTGTCCATAAGGAAAGGAGGAGACCATAGCTGCGCAGGCTGCTTGCATAAAATGATGCGAACGGCTTCACAGGAGACAAACCTCAGGACTGATGGCTGGAGATGGTTTGAGAGTCACAGAAAAAAACGTATGTTCCTATGATGCTATTACAAGATTGCATTCAGTTTTTCATTCCAGGCTGCGTTGCCCCACCATGCTCTGGAAGAGAACAGCGGCAAGTCAGTCTTACGGTCTAATGCTCTTTTTTGTGACTTGGTTTTGGAACAGCATTCTTGGAGATGAAGTCATTGGAATTTGGCCGCGAAATGCAGACAAAGCAGACGTCAATTGCGCATGTGTGACCCATGCTGGCCTAAATATAGTCACAGGGGATGACTTCGGTCTGGTGAAACTGTTCGATTTCCCATGCACAGAAAAATTTGTAAGTGGATATTTTCTTTTAATCTAAACAGCTTGCCTTTCCCCACGTTCAAACCCCTTAGCGTACAATTTTCAGGCATCCAAACGGTGCGGTTCCCGGGTCATCTCCAGGCTGCTGGCAGCCAGCGCTGGCCGCCGGGGCGCGTGGGAGGTAGTTGTGCGGCAGAACGGCCCTCCCCAGGAGAGCAGCTCGCAGGTGGCAGGGCAGCCGCCGTCCGGCCACCGGCAAGGACGCAACGCGCAGGACCAGGTGCCGAGCTGGGATTTACTGTGGGCTCGAAGACCCCGGTACTGCTGGGGACGTGATTTTTGTCTGCGCTCACGAGACAACTTTGTCACTCTGTAATGCCACTGTACTAATTCCGGAACTTCTGTTCTGTTTCCAACAGGCCAAACACAAGCGGTACTTTGGGCACTCTGCACATGTCACCAACATACGCTTTTCTCACGATGACAAGTACGTTATAAGTACAGGAGGAGATGACTGCAGGTAACTGCTTATTTATGTTTATCAGGAATTTTGCGTGTACCCTTCTATGCCAAACCCACAGCAATCCATTTAACACCTTTCTCGGCCCGCTCTGCATTCACCAAAGCCTGCTGGTGCGCGATTGTTTTAGCTTGTTTTTCTTACTCTGGAATTGCTGCATTTTAGGGTCACTTGCACCCGATGCCGCCCTGGCCCCATTCACAAGATCATCTCTACCGGGTAAAAATATCTCGCACGTGGGTTTCCGTGTTTATCAGGCGCCTGCTTGTAGCTCCGTGGCTTGCCTTCCTCCCCGTGAGAGGGCAGGCGAGGCAGACCATGCGTGTTGCCGCGTGGGCCAGCACCGACCTCTGAGACTTTGGGTGCCAAGAGGTGGCTGAAGGAGCCCCGGCCGCTGGCACAGGAACCGTTTGTGTGTCTGAAGAACATTCAGAGCAAAGACAGCTGGTGGGGGTGTCAGTCACACAAAAATAACTGAACAGCTCCTGCCCAGCAAAGGGTAGGACAGGAATTCCGGCTGAACAGAAGGATAGACAGATTTAGAAAGACATTTCAAGTAACAGGAGGCTTCTTGAAAGGTGCCTGAAGTTTGTGTTGGGCTCTTTTGGGGGGGTTTTCTCCAACAACAACAACAAAAAAAAGACAGCCCACGTGCGTGCGTGAACGCATGTGTGCGATTCCCACCGGATGCCCCTCTGTCCCCTCGCGCCCCAAGTCTATTTGAGCTTCCAGTACTACTCAGAGAGGATGCCTGCCCAGCAAAACAGGGAGCAGAAAGGTGAGGAAAAAAAACTAGAAGTGGTTAAGCGCAAAACGTAAGAGAGTTTTTGTACAGCAAAATGCAGAACTAGAAAACTGCAAAGCGACCAGGTAGGAAACGAGTAGGGTAGGGCACCAATTCTCACAGGAGCAAGGATCAGGAAGCCGCATTCAAGAACCAGGTATTTCTAAGTGCTTACTCAGCAGGAAAGACACAAGCCGGAGACGGCAGGATTGAGTCATCTTTGCCAGTGAACGAGACTGCGCCTCTTTCCCAGAGGTGGAAAACTACCGATGTGCGTCTCGGGAGGCTAGGCTCCCCTCAGTAAGCCTGCGGCATGGATACCGCGCAGTTTGTTCCACACCCTGCGGTGAATTTAACCCTCCTCCCACTGCACGAGATGAGCTGTTCTTCAAATTTAGCCGCCCCCCCGCCCCCCCCGGCAAATAGATGTTT
>VZTL01069906.1:0-12087 GCA_013400535.1 Scopus umbretta
TTTTAATATATGTATTAAAAAGAAGATTATTATTACAGGGATGGCTGGCTTGCAGGTGGGATTGCATAATCTTTATATGTCATATGTAAGAATTAACTAGTTATTTTTAAACCCATCTGAAACCTTAAAGAGCTATTCCAGGACAGACATACTAACTCACCTTCAGATTTTCTGGCCCATTGCCTTAGTGGCACATCATGTTCTCAAAACAACAGTTTTTTCCAGAGCTGGCTGGGACAAGTACCTTACAAGCATACAGGAATTTATCTAACTTTTTATAGCACTTAAGGAAAAAAAAAAAACCATATGCTGCAAACTTACAGTAGAGTTGTTGCAGTAATCATACTGAAAAGAGGAGTCAAATTAACTATATATATACACACATACATATAACACTTGGGCCTAAGATAAAATATTAAAAAAAGTATTTATCCTAGAGAGGATGCAAAGGAGTCTGTATTTAACTGAATGAATCTTAGGAACAGTTTTTAACCCCACCACTTGGCACAGCACCTCCTTTTTATCTGCTTTGATCACCAATGTATTGTTAGAACAGGCAGTTGATCCCCTCCCTCAGAACCACCACACTGGTCACAGTAGTGGCCAGAGAATATATACTTTATTTCACTTCTGGTTTTCTCCATTACAAATTGTACTACATTGAACTTTCCTACAAAAGTTACTACACCATTCACAGTCTTATCAGTCTTAACAGTTACCAATGAATAAAAGAGTGGAAACATACCACAGATCAGATTAAAATAATCTTTTGGTCTGTATAAAGAATTTTCAATCTCTCTTCTTCATAAAAACAATAATGTTGGAACTTCAAATTTACTTAGCCTACAGTGATTTGCTCTGGGATTTTTTCACAGGGACATGAACTGAAACACTATTTAGCGTTGTTCACACGGCAATACAGCACTACCTCTTTATCCTTGTATTTTGTTGCTACGGTACTTAAAATACCTTAAGGATACAAACAGGCACCGAGAGGGATCATCAAATCCAAGCAGTCATTTAAAGGAGGAAATGGGACACATATCCAAATGAACAACTTGAAATACTCCACTTAACACCTAATTATTTGCTAGAATATACATGCTACTCTAGCCCTGTGACCTGATTTCTTATATGAAATATGAGGAGGAGAATCATGAAGCAGAAATATAATTAATAAACACAGTATCATTTATTAATTTCATGGGTTTCTTGTGTTTCAGCAGTGCTATCCAAGTACAATTTAGCAATCTGCCTCACTTTTGAAAGTACGACTAATAATCCACAGTTGAATGTAACTTAAGTTCTGAGGTATACCCTGTAAAAGAAGCTGGTGCTCTAGGCAGTAGCTTAATTTTCACTAAGAACAAAGTTCTTCAGATCCCTCAGCAAGGAATTAGCAACACTTGCTCGTCTAGAAATTTTTTGTTGTAGTAACATAAATGGAATACCTAAGCCATGCTCATCACAGATATTTCCTAATGAGATCAATACTACATAGAGCATCAAATAAACCATCTATCCTGGGTCATTACATTAAATTTTAGTTACAACTCAAACTCATTTGTTGAAGAGCTATGTAGATCAACAGCCACAAAACACTCTGGTCAATGCCCCCCTTAATTTTCAATGGTGATAAAAAGAGATTTTACAACATCCTCTGGCTAGAAAAAGGAGTCTGAAGCAGTTACTCAAATTACTGGATTCCACTCCCTCCTTTCTTTTTTGCTGAGTGACATTCACCACTGCTTCTTCAGATGCCAGCACCGGCAGAACAGCACACATGCCTATGATAACCCATCAAGGAGGGGTCAGCAGCCACAAGACTGACGGGGAAACCTCAGGCCATGCATGTAACCAACAAGGGGTACCTCCTGCTTACTCTCCTGCAGGTGCCGGGAGGCACCACTGAAAGGTGGTATTCTCACAATCCAACTCTTGATGCTTTGAATAACCTGAAGGTGGAAAGTCTATTTCCCTAGGACAGCCTTTCGAGCCCACTGCTGTCAAGGACCCTAGTAGGGACAACATTAGGCTGGATAAAACCATCATTTCAGTTCCCATCACTTTTTCTTTTCTCTTATCAGTCTACAAAGGGGTTCACAGCTGCAGGGCAGGACATTCTTGCCCTCCATGCCTTTTCCCAGTCCTCCCTGTCTGACCCTGTGACACAGCTTGAGAGCCACTCCTGTGTGCTATCAGTTCTTCCTCTTTATGGCCATTGAGCAAGCCTTCTTTTTGCCACCCACAGGGTTTAGTTCTGGTCCTCCCACACTGAAGGGCTGTGCTAGCATCACTGAGATCCTTCCCTGGAAGGAGGATTCCAGCAACGGGCGCAGAAGTGAACATGGCTTAAGCATAATACCGTCGCATGCCTGAAAGGCTTCATTTTCAGTCAAATTTGGCAGCAAAAGGAAAAACAGTATTCTGGACTTCACTGCTCTTTCCCTGCTTCATAAAGGTGTTTGAGGGTAAGTTACTGTATGACAGTAGTTTCACTTGCTTTCACAAAAGTATAGAAAAGCAGCAACAGGAACCCAGTAGAAACCTCATCCAAGTAATAGGAGTGAAGAGAAATAGAAAGTAGCAAGAGAAACCAAATGTTCCCTACTCTCTGCAACCACAGATGGGAAAAAGTGGCGTCCAATGCCCTGTATCAAGCTCCACAGGCACACATAGGGAAATGCAAATTGTGAAAAGAATTACTGAAAATGCCTTAATACCCAGTGAAATTAGTTTGGTAGAAATAGGTAGCAATAACTGCCACTAAGGAGGAAGGATACTATAGTCAGATTTTTCTCTTCACTGCATTGAAAAGAAAAAACCTCATCCATTAAGGAAATGTGAACACTACTCAAATCAGTACTTACTTCTTGGCAGATATTACCCTCGCTGGCCAGCAAACACAGTATAGCAATGAAAATTAAAAAATAATTTTCAAAAAAAGTCAGAGCCCAAATTTGTTTCCTGGAACCAGATAAATTATTTCCAGTGTCATCAAAATTAAAAAAGTATTTCTTCATTTCATTATATTCGCAGATCAAATAAAGAGACAGAAAAACAGCAGAACATATTTTGAATGGAGGTATTACAGGAACTTTTCCTTTTAGCCGTTCAAATATCCTGGTTAATTTTAAACAAGTTTCCACATATCTTCCCTTTAACAATCTACAGGGAATGGTTGAGGGAAAATACAATTGGACTAGATTTGGGGATGAGATTTTTTTCAAGCAGTATAAGAGAAGGCCCACACTTCTTAACTGCAATTCAAGAAACAATTAGGCTTATTTATAAAAAAAAAAAGCATCAATAAAGTGACATCATACTACCACAAGACTTCCCACATAAAAAAATTTAGTGCAGGCTATATATTTAACAAAATCCACAGCCTTACCAGTCAGTAACAATTCTTCTTTGATTTGTATTCCATGAAGCAATTTGATCAAATTGACAGATGTAGAGATGAGACCCAAGTTCCTATTATTAAATTGGGGGGGGGGGGGGAAAAAAAAAATAAAAATCACTTGATATGAAAATACACTCAAAGCAAAAAGGCTTTCCAATGAAGTTATCAGCAAGTCTTCAGTGTCTTCAGAAACTCTAAAATAAAAAGCCGTTTCTCCTACTTAACTGTGCCTGACTATGAATAGCCAGACTACTGCCATCAGAAGCAAAAGGAACAGGTTTACAGCAACAGCCTGCATATTAACACTTTTGGACACAGTACCTTTAGATCTAAGCACTCTTTTCTCTCTTTTTGCTATTCTTCTAAATCAGATGTTAAAAATTAGCAGATTATTCCTGTAATTTAAACAACTTTGTGTAAAAACTTTGCTTTGTTTGAAGTTCAAGTGTTCAGGGAAACTGTCAATGCATGTTACTTAGTAATAAACATTGATGGTAGTCACTAATCACTTTGTTGGTATTTAAAATCCTCAAAGGAACAACAGGGTCAGTTCAAAGGGAAACATACACAATTCTGAGAGGGAAGCAGGGAAGCTTAAGTAATCATTCATCCCTTCTCCAGCGAGAAAGAATCACAGATAGAATCTCAGAATTGTTTGGGTTGGAAGGTACCTTTAAAGATCATCTAGTCCAACCCCCCCCTTCCCTACCCCCCGCCATGGGCTGGGACATTTTCCACTAGACCAGGTAGCTGAAAGCCCCATGCAGCCTGACTGTGAACAGTGAATCCATTTGGAATCAAAAACGCCAAAATAATTCTACAGCCAAAGATCAGCAATCCTGGAGGTAGGCAACATACATACCAGGATGTGCACGGACCAGGAGTAAAAAATGAAAGTCAAAGAACACAGTATAAACAGTAGAAGTTTTCAGCTTTTAACTTGGTTGTACTTTAGTAGCCAAGCTTTTTCAAAAGCGATCAACCAAGACAGAGTGGCTGAAACTTCAGAACATGGCAATACTCTCTACCAAACCTCCACACCCATGCACGAGTTACTTTAAAAATATCATATCATGTGAATGCTGAATAACTGTCTTCTCCAGATGTCTGCTAGACAAACATATGCTCTTTCCCACTAAATCCTAACACAGAAGAGAAGCCAAAAATACATTTATAAATATATAACATACACACACACAAGTATACATACAACCTATTAAAATCAAAATGTTTCCCATTCCTTCAGACCCCAGACTTCTTCACAGCACACAAAGCAGAAAAACTGGCCGTGGAAGGAACAAAGCTTCATATACCCCAATAGTTGAAGAGCTGTTACACAAGCCACGTGTTTACAATCTTTGCATTCTTTCCTAGGAATGATCAGTTTTGATTTTGATCAAACAATTTGTAGTTTGGGGTTTTTTGCCTTTTTTTTTTAATATATGAACAATGCACACTTCAACATCAAAGGTGCATAATTCTCCCTCCATTCACAACTTTTGATCATTCAAGACATTTAATCCCTAAACAAGCTGTGCAGTTGCAACTGTTTAAAATCAACACAAACATATGGAAAATATACAGCTGGCTCAAAGCACAGTGCTGTATTAAGAGGAACATAAATTTGTTCTGGCTTTGTAGCAGCGTAACAATATCCAATGAGTGACCCACAGAGTCCTTCGCTGTTACAAGTGTGGTCAGACCTTTCTATCTACACAGGCCTTCCGCCTCCAGTCTAAAGGAAAATACAATTATTACCATCCAGCTTCCTAAATGAGCAAGGCTATGCTAATTGTCTAGTGAGGGCAAGTACACAGCATAACCGTAACCAGTGCAGAGCACATTTTTGTTCAGAAGCAGGTTGGCTATCTGAATTCCATTAGAAAGTAAAAATTAGGACCCATAACTGGGTTGTAATTGTCATGCTACTGAAAAGGGCAATCCTTCCAACTCCCAAACACGCAATTCTGTTCCCCCCCTTTTGTTAACATGAGTAACTATGGAGCTACAATAAGTTACAACAAGGAACCCAGTCTGGCTGAATACCCACCCATCAAAAATTTGGAAACAAGTATATAAATTTTCTCTCAGGTTAGTTCCTTGACCCACAACATGATCAGGAGTAGTAGTGCTGCCAAGAACAAACAGGTAGGAAACGGAACGGAGATTTAACTTATTCCAAAACTAATGCCTTCTATGAAAAATCCTGCAACTTTTGTGGCATTAACAAAATTCTGCCCCACTGCAGAAGCTGGAACGTTGTTCCATGCCAAAATCTTATTTAGTTCAATAAACCAAATTTGAGAAGTCCCAAGAAACCAAATGTTAAGATTGCATTCCAAAACAATTCTTCACGATCTAACAGCCTTGTAAGAGGTTGGATTTTTTTTGTTGGTTGGTTGGTTTTGGGTTCTTTGTGTGGGGAGTGGTAGTGTTTTATTTTGTTTTAAAAACAGCAGGTAGACTACCAGGTTTTCAGTAACTACAGCTGGTTGTATCCCAAGCATCACCTCAATGTTGCAACAGACGCAGGCAAAAAGAGTGCCTGAAGAACTTAAGGAGCCAGACCGACTTCTTATTATCCATTAGTATCAGCTTACCTGTACATGTATCAGGGTTGCATGCACAATTCTACATGCTATACCTTGCCAATGGCACATATATTAATGATAATTAAGACTATTTATGTATTCGTTATGTTATAAAAAAAATAAAGAAATTAAAGAGAAAAAACGGATAGTCATACAATCAGACTTCCAAAAGGCTTATTATCACTTGCACAATCAACTTGTACTTAAGGACACAAACACTTTGTTCTATTATTCAGCAGTGCCCCAAACTCTGACCTACAAATAGGTCAGCTATTTTTGTTCCTTGCATACTTCATTTCAAGTGATTGCATCAAGCAGGAAATACCAGTTAATAAATCAACTAACACAGCAGTGTAAAATAAGAATCTTTATATAAAACCACACAAACATCAGAAGGTTATATTTTTATATGGGTTAAAATGGATCATAACTATACCTCATGACATGTTGATTCTTGGCACACTCAACACAGGCATTCCTCAGACATCTGAAACACTCTGCTATGAGCAGCAGACAGGTGTCTAGATCTAAAAATTCAGAGGATTTCTTGTAGGCCTGCTCAATTTCGCTTGAGGCGCTCATCAGGATTTCCAGGAGATTCTGAAATAGACTTTCTTCTGCCATTTCTCTGAAATAAATAAATCTGTAGTGAACAACAACAAAAAAAGTGCTGCTATCAAAAACCATCATATTATGACAGTTATACTTATTGTAAACCCAAAGATGTTTCTGCATCAATCTGTAACTATCCTTAGTATACAAGGTCCAACTAGAAAGAGCAAAATACACGCACACAATTGTCCCATCAGCCTTTTCAGAAAATAGGCTGTGACGGAGCTGCGTTGCCTTAGTGTTCCTACAGCTTTCCAACAGCTCTTTAGAATCTTAAAGAGTTTCCCCAATGCATATAGCTGCCATGATTATATATGACACTGCATGATGTTTTAAGAATTAGAAATTTATTTAATTAATGAACACAGTTTAGACATCTAGCCCTAGATGTTTCAGAAGAAGGCATCGGAAGCTCCATTATAACGTAGCCTGCCACAGACTTTACCAGAGAGAGAAAGAGTTGTAAAGGATGCCAGTGGCTGCACTAGCATCATTCCAAAATGTGTGAATCAATGCCCAGGGAAAAAGTCAACTCTTGTCTACTTCAGCAGACAACTACCCCAACACATAAAATACCATGCCACTTCTTAGAGTATCAAGACTTAGGAAAACAACTGTACAAAACCATAAGCACATAGAGAGACGCTATATGAACGGATGAGAGAGCTGATGCATCATGTAGATTCAGCAATCTCCCCAGGATCAGCATGCACATCTGCAAATGATCTGTCACACAGTTACACACGTTTCCAAACTACAGCTATTCACATTCTCTCCTGATTTTATATTCGAAAAGAGATAAGGGCAACACATTAGAAATGTTGCTAACTCAGTTTTGAGTTCACCAGCAACTTCACGCTGGTGAAAAAAAGCCACACCAAAGAGTGTTTATGGGATTGCCACAAGAAAGCTCAATAGATTTGCTCATCCAATACTTCTGACTAGAGTCAAAAAAAGGGAAATCCAGATGCAGCTTCCTTGAACCTTCAACAGACTTGCTGTGTACGCAAGATCAAACAGGAAAGCTAGAGCTGAGACATAAGGTTGAGAAATACCTCCTAAGCTGTGAACAGAAGAAAGTGAGATGAAATGGAAAGTAATATTAAACAAAGTATGTTCACACAGAAAACTCTTCCTAAAGGAGAGCTTTAACATTTTTTGATCAAACATTAGCGGACGATACAGTACTACCTGTGTTCTGCTGCTTCCTCAAAATGAATAAACATTTGCACAATTAGAAATTCCACCTATTCTTTATCGTAAGTGATTACACATCCATAAATCAAACCATGTATGCAAATATCATTACTACAATGTAAGATTTCGGATCTCCAGGAAATACGTATTTTATTTTACAACCTCACAGTTGATCAAGACCAATACACTTACACACTCTCGAGGTACATTAAAATAAAACAACACACCATTAGTGAGAATTATCGATGGGGATGGGGAGAGCAGCTATATTTTAGAGTGGTGTAATACTGAGGGGAAAATACCAAAGTGGCACAAAAAAGACCAAAAGCAGACCTGGTCCACTGTCATAAAGAAATCAGTGGGCCTTACATAACCAGCAAGAAGGTTTGGAATTTGGTTTTGTTTTTAAGGCATAAGAAAAGATGTTCCTGGGACTTGAACCCTCCACTTACAAGAAGTGGTGCAGCTCCTGCCACTTCATCACAGGCATGCCTGCCAAAGAAGATTCAATGGCTGACGTACCACAGCACACATGGTCAATGCATCCTCACACAAGTTTTTCTAAACATTAGAAGAGGTAAGGTCTGGTAAAGGAGCACCCAGCCAGGCCCTGTCCCAAACACACAAAAGCCGTGTTTTCTCTATTGAGTGAAGATGCCATACAGAACCATTAGCTGTTAGTCAGCTGAGTTTTTAAACACTGAAATTATTGTAAAATAGGAAAACTCTCAGTCCAACTGCAGTTTCCTTTATATTTGCCTATGCCATGGGTTGGATTATCACATGAAACTGGTTATTTCCTCACTCAACTTCAAAATACAGAAATCACCGGTCAGTACGAGACATGTACAACATTCAATTACTTGAAATTGGTAAAACAAAAATGAAAAAAGCTTCCAGTACTTTTGTGCATGTTCTTGTGGCCCTGCCATTAAAAGGACACCTTAAAGTTATTCTTATCCTGGAAAAGTTTCTACTCTAGTTACAGAGCCCTGCAGCAGAACAGAAGTTTTAGTCAGATACTGGATCGCAAACATACTGGGCCGTTATGACAACTTTTCTCTTCATATTAGATTGAAAGTAAAAAAAAGAAACAACTAAGAGTGTTTCCAGTAAAATACAAAGATGAAACTCTTACAGAGCAAATGTGAGGTACACAAGGAAGTGCCTGTCCTTGCTGTGAATATGGAAGTAGATATGGGGTTTTACGTGTCAGTGAGGAGAGAAAGAACTCCAAATCTCTCTCTCGCACACTATGAAAGAAAACTAATGTGCTCAAGCCAGATCTTCCTGGGCAGAAATCGAATCTCTTCTTACAACAGTAAAGAAAAACCTAAGCAAACAAGCAAAAGTTATTCCAAATGAACAAGGAATGACTTAAAGGCTGTTCAGTAACGCAGTATTCCATTCAGGGAAAATTTAAACACAACTCTTGTACTTAAGCATTTATACATCATTGCAATTTGACTGTGTACTACAAAGGAATTTTAATAAAAATCATTCTTCTGCACAAAACCCAAAATTCTCAAATTAGTGAGGAGAGCAGGAAGCATTTAGCTAATGTTAAGAAATCAGTCATGAGTGAATTCAGGTAACCGTTCCACAGCAATGCTTAAAACCACTTTTTCAAAAAAATGAACTTTTTCCAGTGGTATGACAAAGATTCGCACACAGGTAAAAATAGCAGCTACAAGTATTTAAAATGTATTCTTGCAAAGGAAAATATTTTCCTTCTACAACTTTCCCTAATATTTAAATATTAATCTATACAACTAGCAAAGAGCCTGTTAAGTAGCTTTTAGATTAAAAAAAAATCTCCTGTTGTAAAAAGGACTTAACATTCATTCGGAACTTCTCTGTGGTTATTCCACAAACTTCTGTTTCCTATGTTTTGTTGCCTAAGACAGGACCTTCACAATTTGCCACTGCCACCTGACCTTGATTTCATCATCAAGTATCCTGCAGGAATACAAAAGGTTTGCTTTTGCTGGGTACAGCAGCCCAGCTCCCAGACAAGGAAGACATGCACAATTTCTTGTTAAGTCAAAACAAAGAGTCAGAGTTCATGTATCCATGCCAAAAGGATGGATACATGCCACTCCTTGCAAGATCCAAATACTTGATTGTTAAAGATAGAAATTGTACAAGAATAACATTCTAGTGAACACAAAGTTAGAAACATTAATGCATCCCTGTTCAAAAGACCAGGGCTCCAAAAATCATGAAATTAGTCAGGAATTATGCAAACAATCCAGAAGTTTGCAATTCTGTATTTCTACTCTATGTTTTACGTACTTACACAATTCCACTCCTGTAAGCAGGGGCCCTAAGAAAGCCTTTAAAGTATTTATCTTCACAATATTCCTGGAAATAGAATAAAGCCATTTTGGCTTTATTTATGGAAGCATAAAGAAATCAGGTCATCTGCTTAAAAGTACTGGAAGTCTCAAGTAAAGCACACAGCTGAACTCAAGTCTCCCAAATACCATGCCACGGTCTCATAGTTGGGGCATTGTTTTCCTCACCTTATTTGCTTCTGAATTACAGACCACTAGAACTCATGTTTTTTAATTATTTTGTTTCCACAAGCACTGAACAATCATGTAAAAACAAAAGAATTGCCACTGAATATCACAACTTCAAATACCAAACATCCATTGGGTTGTGTCTTCTAGTTCAACAGCACTGACAACAGTATTTTCCAGAGTTGACAAATTTATTGCCAAAGTTGCTCTCAGATCCATTCTGTCACGCCCTACAGGATGCAAGCTAACTCTACAGCCTTGTCCTTCTGGAAGGGTAATTACAGCATTCTCCCTTCCAGCCCACCTACACCCACAAAAATTGGCTACTTTGGGGAATATCTACTCCTCTGTGAAACACAGTGGCAGATGTTTCAGGTAGGAAGGCAAGAAACAGGCAGAGAAAGCAGCAGCATGTAAGCCCAAAAGTTGCACAGGACCTCCTCTTTTCCTAGAGAAGTTGAGATGAACACCAGAAGACCTGCTGTACACACAAAGACCACACGACAGTATTTGTAAGTACATCTTACCCCACCCCCCTGACATTTAAACGTGGATCTAGTTAACAAAAATAGTACTGGGAATTTAAAAAAAAAAAAAAAAAAGAACAGCCACCACCACAGTTTTATACTAAACTAAAAAGTTTTATTTCTTCCTTCTTATGTGTTATAGCCTTCAAAGAGCTACTGTTAGGAGGAGTGAGCACAAGCTTCACACCAACCTATGCCGCCTCCCACCTTCCAGCAAGAGTGGAAACCCCTACTGCAAGCCCAGTCATGAAGCTGAACCTCTGCATGCCCAACCTCTGCCAAAGCCAACAGCATTGTGCACTATTGAAGAGGTGCCCCCCCACCCTGACCTTACCGGAATAGCAACGCTCCATACCGACCCCTTGCTTTCTCCAGTAACCCCATGCTCTCTCTCCTGTTCTTACAGCTACCAAGAGGCATCCAACCTTTCCTCCCACTGAAGCCACTGGCAGCCCGTCCTGCTGCACAACATGTGCCCTCAGCCGCCAAGGCCTACAACCACCACCACCCTCAGACCAAGGCCTTGCCCTCACGCGGGCACAAAACCATCACCCAGCTGAGCCTCATGGGGGAATGTCTTATCCATTCCTGGCCACCCTGCAAGGCTCACCATGGCTTTTTGCCCCACAGCAGCTACTCCCACAGCTACAACCCACTTGAGCAAACGTGCCTAGAAGGGCAATTGTTGTCATCTGCAACTGGGAGACACAAAGCTTTCCTCCCTGCTCTGGGCCTGCTACAGGCACAGGGACACAAGCAGACTCCTCATGGGACCCCAAGGGAAAGGAAGGGAGAAGGGACAGGTGACCCCCACCGGCCCCAGGGCCCCACAAGTAACTCCCAGGTTCCACGCGAACAGCCCCCGGGAAGCAGAGATTTCACAGCAGGCACCCGGCCGCCCCTCTCTGTGGGCACTCAGGCGCCCTTTCACTGCGGAGCACCCGACCCGCAGCCGACATCCCGAAGGGCAGGCCTGCGCTCGGCACAGAGGCGAGCTCTGCCTGCCGCCACACGGCTCCGCAAGGCCCACCCAGGCCCGCCGGCACCNCCGGCCCCCCAGGGCCCCCCCGGGCCCGCCGGCACCGCCACTTCCCGCGGCCCGAGCTCCCTCCCCCGGCCCACGTGGCCGCGGGCGGCCCCTCCTCCTCCTCCTCCTCCCCCCCGCTACCTGGGCTGCGCCTCCCGGAACAGGCTCACTAGGGCCCGCACGCTCTCCAGGCGGGCCTCCG
>VZTL01069911.1:0-45739 GCA_013400535.1 Scopus umbretta
CCCCCCAGCCCAGACAATGTTGCTAAGGCATGTCATTTATTAAAAAATAATTAGTGATCTGCTACCTGCTGATCATATCCAATAAATCACCTTGCTTTCTGTTAGAAAAGCACTGCAGACATGGTGAGCCTGAATCCGCCACGCTCGGCACAGCCTCTGTGCTGGCAGAGAAGCAGAGGCAGATGCTCAACCAGTGGGAACCAGTGGTGGGTTCGTCACCATTACACCGGCGTGGACAGACTGAGCCTGGCAGGGTGGTTGAACTCATCCTCCAGCCATGGAGAGGTCAGGGCAGGCAAGCTGTGAGTCAGCAGTGATGTCTAGGAAGCGTAGTGGGATGTCAGGGAACAAATTACAACACCCGGTCCTTGGTGTACCTTTCATGGCGTAAACTAGCCTGCCCACACGCTGTGCTGCTTCCAGACTGGGTGAGGAGAGACAGATTTCTCCAAAGGGCAGTTCAGAGCAAAGTTGTCTCAGGGGCTTTTGGCTGTGCCCAGGTGAGCTGTGGGAGGAGGGAAGCCGGCAGGACTGGATGGTTTTTCATGGCATCCAGCTGTGCATCCAGCTGTGATGAGTGCCACCGCAGCAAACCCTTCCCAGCCATGTTATAGAGACCTTTCAGTGGGTCACCATCCCTTGGAAACTGCAGACCCTCACAGAGAAAACGGAGTGGGCAACCTCATCTCACCAAATCTCATCTCGCTAAATCCCAGTCTCCTAAAATGACGGGGGAGGCTTTTCCCCTCCCTGCAAGGGATGTTGGAGGGGGGCGTCCAGGCACCTCCTACAGACTCTGCTCTTCATGTAAGTTCGTGTGTTTTAAGGAAGGCCAAGCGTTTGAGGAAGAAAGGCCCTGATGCTGCATTTTGGGAAAGTACATTTTTCTTTTCAAATTAGCCTACTCTTACAAGAGGGTTTCAGGCGTGGGGTGTGGAATTATTTTCTTTTTGTTACTACCTGAGCTTGTTCTCACTGATTTCTTTAAACAAGGGCCCGGCTGCTTTTTTGTTCCCAGACAGTGTGAGAGATCCCAAGTGAGCTGCACATCCCACGAGTAGTTAAATATCCTGGTTTACACGGCATTTCCAGACTTCCTTGTGGCCAAACTCATCTCTGGATGGAATAAAGGTATGCAAAAGTGCATCAGGAAGGAGAGCAAAGTCTCAAAAACACTTTGTTAAAACTCCACTTCTTGTGAGCTACCAACCGCGCCCATTTGGAGATTCAGGTTTGAGAAAATATCTGTGCTTCTGTAATATCAGGGAGGGAAATAAAACCCACGAAGCGAAGCATGAATTATGCATATAGTTTATTGAAGGTACAGCTGAAAGTTTGGAGTAAGCGAAGGGTAATCAACTCTGTTCACTTACACATTAAAAGCATTAAATCCGTTTATCTAGTACACACACAGGAAAAACAACGCATGCATTTAACTACAGAAATATAAGGTGCTCATCGGTATGTAATTAAAATCTGCTCTACCAAACCTGGTGTAGCAACTTGGACCAATTTACATAAGCATTACCAACCCTCTCATAAACAGGAAAAATTGGATTTTCTGCTGTCATTAAAGAAGTTAAATAATAGCTGCAGCTCCGTCTCGGACAATTAAAATGTAACTTCTCTTTCTGAAGTTGGGATGACCAAATTTTTCATCCTTTTGCAATAGCTGCATTAGGGAAAGAAAATCCCTGCTGAAAAGGGGTCAGGCAGAGAAGACTGGTTTAAGAGCCAAGATGGTGTGTGAAGTCAGGTACGGACTCTCTGAAATGAAAATCTCACCTGGCTGAGACCGTGGGAGTGTTTCCCCCAAAAACGACATGCAAGAGAAGGTGGGTTTTGATCATGCAAAGAGATTTTGGCAGAGCAACTAGCCTAATAGTGTGGACACGGCAATGCATGGTTGTGTGATCCCTATAGCTGTCAGAAGGAAGGGGAATACTGTTTTATTGCAGAAATGCTGATTATTTTAAAATATATGTTGTTGTCCTCCGGTCTCTACCGGGTTGTTCTGACCACACGCACAGCTGTGCTGTACCTGCTCCCAGTGCCGCAGACCCCTGCCCCGGGAATGATGACGGCTCCCGGGCTGCACTGCTCCACGCCAGCGCACACAACGTTCCCCAGGTTGCCCACACCGGTGGTGCACTGCACCCCCTCTGCACCGGAGATGACTTCTCGCCCCACGCAGCTGACCGCGCTCCTCGCCCCAAATCCGCCCCCCACCCTGGGGAGGCAATCTACGCTCCGGGTGCTAAAGCCAGCGCCGCCGACCCCGAAGGAGGAGATCACCCCTAATCCCGCGCCGGCCCCTCCTGTCTTGACGGTGCATTTGCCTCCAATTCCAGACAGGGATCGGCACTCTCCGACAGTGCCACCGCCGCTGACCACAGCTGTGGGAGAAAAACAGGCTCAGTCACTCCCAGAGCAGCTAAAACCCAGCTTACAAGGAAACTTATAAGCTTAAAAGACTTGCAAGGAAATTAAGGGAATGCTTCATTAGCTTACCTACGCTCACAGGGTTGCCGGTACATATCCTGTTAAGAAAAGAAACGGCTCAAAGATGTATTTAGGGAAATATTCCTCAAATACACAAGCAAACAGAGGTGCTGCCCAGCCATTGCCTCCTTAGGAACCCTGCAGGTACTTCAGCTTTTCTGTGCACCCAGGTGGGAATTGCTGGTCCAGATTGCCCAGCGAAGCACTGCGGAGCTGGATCCCCAAAACCCATAGACATCTTAATATCCCATCCTCTTTTTGTACCACAAGCTGGGGATCTGACTGCAGCATGCTCGGTGCACTGTGATTCAGCTGCCCTGGGAGGATGAGGAGAAAACAGGAGCAATGCTCCCCTCTGCACCCATGGGTGAGAAAAATGGATGATGCTCCCCTCTGCACCCAAGGGGAGCTGCCTCCACCCAGCAGTGGGAACGCTACCTCTCTCTTCCTGTTGGGTTTTGCCAGCTATCCTTACAAGGTGCAGCCAGGGATGCTCCTACCTGCTCTCTTCTCCTTCCAGCAGCGTCCTGTAAGTGGCAATCTCAATGTCCAGGGCTAGCTTGACGTTCAGCAGCTCCTGGTAGTCTCTCAGCAAGCATGCCATCTTGTCCTTGGCTTGCTGTAGTGCAGTCTGCAGGTCGATCAGCTTCTGCCGGGCATCTTTGAGGGCGCAGTCACCCCGCTGCTCAGCGTCGCAGATGGCCGTCTGCAGAGCTGCAATCTGTGGAGAGTAACAGCTTAGAGGGTGGCCAGTGGTGATATTAGGAGGCATCTCCACAGGGTTGCTCATGTACCCCCTTGTTTCTCAGCCAAGAGAGCCAGAGAGCCTAGATTTAGGCTGGACATATGTGATGGCCAGGCTACTTGGGATGAAGGGGAGGGGACCTGATGGCTGCACCCTGGTAGGAAGCATACAGCGAACAGTGTTCCTGTTATAGCCAATCCGACTCCCTTCTGCTTATTTGCTGGGAAATAAGTCTGCTGCTTTGTGTATTGACAGCAGATGAGAAGCTACGGATAGAGGCTTAAGCTGGGGGGCTCTTTGCAGCTCAGCAGGGTGGGTGCTGGTGAGGATGAAGCCCTTTGCTGGAGAAGTTGCACACCCCACTGCCCACGCAGCATTCAGCCCTTCATCCTACCTGTTTCTTCACATTATCCGACTCGCACTGCAGCTTCTGGATCATCCGGTTGAGTTCAGCTATCTCACTCTGGTTGTTCCTCAGGTCGTCGCAGAACTTGCCCCTGCTGCTGTGGAGCTCCTCCAGCTATTGCACAGGAAGAGGATGATGTTAACGTGCCCGAATCACCCCTTCCAGGGAAGGTGGTGACTGTCCGGAGCCGCACTGACATCGGTGCTCCCGGGGAAGCACCCAGACATGACCTCAGCCCAGACAAGGCGGCAGTCCCGGGTAGGTCCTGGACATTTGCCCTTTGGGAAGGGGATGGTGATCCGGATGGGTCTGCACAGAGGAGACCTCTCTGAAGCAATACTGTAATCTGCTGTGCTCTGCTTTCACAGAAAAGTCTTAAACCACGGTTTTAAGGTGGGGGGAGGGTTGGCATTACTTTGTTTAGCAAACTACATTGCATGTACACTGTGGGGTGGGTTTAAGTTGTGTCATGGAGGATGGAAATGGTTCTCAGAGTTTTGTTGGTCAAAGGATTTCATTGCCATCTGTGCTGGTGGTGTGAATACTCACTCTGGTTTGGTAGAAAGCCTCCACTTCAGCCTTGCTCTTCTGGGCAATCTCCTCATAGCAGCACTCAACACTTTTGATGATGCCCTCCATGTCCAGGTCCCGGCTGTTGTCCATTTGCACAATGACAGAGGTGTCACACAGCTGGCAATCCAGCTGAGCTCTCTCCTGCAAGATTCATCGCATGTCAGTCCCCTTCCCTCAACCAGCCCAAGCCAGGCATGCAGGAAGCCCTGGCAAAGGGGGTGTCTAGTGAGAAGGTGGAGGGTTGGGGGAGGTTCTCCTATTAACACCCAATGAAAGCATGAGGTTCTCCAGGTGGGTGACTGGTTTCCAGCAAGAGCTGGCAGCTGGGACCCGTTTTGGTGGCACAATATGGGATTGCTGCATGCAGTTCTCTAAGGAAGGGTGGGGAATCCTGGTGGAGCAACTTGCTTCGTTGCCACTTGGCGTTTCTGGCTGTGTCAGCAGTTTTTTGAGCTGCAGATCCCTCGGGGGTGAGTGCTTTGGGCCCCATTGCCTACAGACTGCTGGGAGGTGTTTGGCTAGAAAAGGTGCAAATACAAAGTGTCCCCTGTGTGTTTTGTTAAAAACTTGCTACATTTTAGACAAAAGTGTTACTTTCACCAAAATATTTTGACTAACGTAGCTCAAAAAGTGAAGTGCTAAAAATATTTGGGTTTTAAAGAATGAGATGTTTCAGTGGTTCCCAAGGGATGCTTTGCGTTAGAGTTCAAGGGGCTTTTTCATGCAAAAAGATCCCTTCCTTCGCAGCCAGCAGCCTAGGAGACAACCAAGAATGGCCTTTGCCTTCCCAAAGTGTGTGCAGTAGTGTTGTTATCAAATACATATAAAGAGATACAGATTTGGGGGATGCAATTTCAGGATTTTCAGAAAAGACACCTTTCCCTGCATTTAGTTTTGGTGTAGGAGCGCGGGGGGGCAACAGATGATGCATTGTCCCCAGGGCAGCAGACAGGGAGCCAGGAGCTCTTACCTCGGCGTAGATGCACTTCAGGAACTCCAGCTGCTGCCGCAGGAGGCCTACTCTCACCTCCAGCTCCTCCTTGGTCAGGTAGAGACAGTCCACATCCTGGAGAGACACCATGTATTTGGTGAAAAGAGATGAAGAAACAAGGACTGTGGTAAAGCCCATGGCTTTTGTAAGATTTGGAGGAAACCTCATTATTTCCAGCCCTTAAGACTGTCTGGGTTTGCATTGTATGTGCTTACAACTTGAAAAGGGCTCTCCAAATTCATTGGGTTGCCTCTATTTTGGGGCTACCCGATGAGGACTCAGGCAGTGACGTGGTGCCAGGACTCCCCATTTCTCTCCCTGGCCACATGCCCAGGTTTTGCCCACGCGCCTGCCACTCTCAGCTGGTCTCGATGGCGTTGTCCCTAGCGTGACTCACCTTCTTGAGGACCACAAACTCGTTCTCCGCAGCCGTGCGCTTGTTGATCTCATCTTCGTATCTGCAGGAGGAAAGGAGAGGGGTGGGATGCTGAGCCCCAGGGGTCCCGTCCCCACTACCCAAGTGGCCAGTGCAGAACATCGGAAGTGTGATTAAAACCAGAGCCTCTCCCTTTTCCCTTTGTACCTCCTTTTTGATTTGTGCTTTGTTGCTATTTCTTTCCTCCCCACTGGGCTTTGTTCAGCAGTTTTAAGCAGTCCACGCCAGCAGTATCAGTGGCTGGAGTGAGATGGCAGTAAATCAGGCCAAACCACTAGAAATGCAAAACCCTGTACCTCAGCTGAAGGCTTGGATTGCTTCTTCTAGCCCTGCTGCTTTGTGTGATGTTTTTCTGACGCATCCAGGACTCTGCTCTGAGTGTTTATGGGGAGACTGTGGCTAAAATGCCCCAAGGAAGGTCAGGAGCTTAAGCAACCTTTGGAACTCCCAGGTGTAATGGGAAGGAAAGCCAGTGCCTAATGACCAAGTAATCGGGACCTAGAAGAACTTTCATGAGATGCTTTTATGATTCTATGAGTCTGACCTCCTTGGTGGGGGCTCAGCGAGAAAAAACGTCTGAGATGCTTGCCTGTAAGATCTCTGGAGAAAGGATTATCCTTTAATCCTGTGTTGTATACCACCAACCACCAAGTGTCCTGGTTTGTGCCTTAGCAGAGCACATGGGGAGCTATTAAGGAATATCTGCAGCTTAGATTAAAAAATGAATTCCCACATTCCCTCTGGGAAGAGAGACTGCACCCCAATGGAGACGACGTGGGGTGGAGACAAATAGGCTGAGGGTTTTGTGGGAACGGATGGC
The DNA here is from genome assembly GCA_013400535.1 of Scopus umbretta. NCBI lineage: Eukaryota > Metazoa > Chordata > Aves > Pelecaniformes > Scopidae > Scopus > Scopus umbretta. The sequence continues at coordinate 6,474 of VZTL01069911.1, forward strand.
ACCGGGGACATGAGATTTGGGGGAGCCACAGGCACAGATGACATGGGAGATTTGATATGGCAAACCACAGTGGTGTACAGGAGTATTAGGGAGAGGAAAAGTGGTTCCCTGTCCCTTTCCCTGAGGAAACACTGTGGTTGAAGAGCCTCCCAGTCCATCACCAGCATCTGAGGTGCAGCAGTGGGACCCCAGTACAGGAAACCAGCCCAGTACCAGTGTGCCATGCCCTGCTCCCCTCCCTGTGCCCAGTTTTTTGACCCATCCAGTGCAATTGCAGTGGCTTCACGCTCAGAAACACCACTCAGGCCAGAAAACCCCCCGGTCTGCTGCTTCTCTCTGCGTACTACTTACTTGCACTTGTACTCTTGAACCAGGTCCCTCAGGCACCGCTCCTCGTTCTCCAGCCTCTCTCGCTCCCCCAGCACACACTCCAGCTGCTTCCTCAGGTTGCAGATGAAGTTCTCAAAAACGGGCTCCAGGTTTCTCCTGGAAGCTGGGAGGACATACTGCTGCAGCAGCTCCCACTTGGTGGTCAGCACCTTGTTCTGCTGCTCCAGCAGCCGGACCTGAGGAAGCAAGAGATGTGAGAGTCATGCAACCCCCTCTTGTCCCAGGTAAAGGCACATTGGGTTTCTCCACTTCCAAAAGGAAAAAGTAAAAATGAAATCAGAAATGCCAATGGTTAAGTGCTGATTTCTCAGCAGCCCGAGTGAGACCAGCATCTTCTCTGAGCTAAACCTGGTCCCACCCAGGGCTCGTATCACAGGCTGAACAGCATTGGTGCGTTTGCTCTGTGTTGAGGCTGTTTATCTGTTTGACCAAAGCTTGGTTCAGCCAAACACCACCTCTTCCTCTGCGACAACTGGCTGATGGAGGATCCACTGCCTCCACCGATGGGCTGAGTACAGTAATGAGTCTTTCAAGGCACTAAATGCTCCATCCAAGATCTCATTTGAATGTATCTGATTTAAACTCTAACCACGGATATTTATCATGCCTGTCACTTCTAGATTAAAGAGCTCTCTAGTACTTGAGAACCTTTATGGATCATGAATAAGTCATTTTTCAAATGGGAGGAAGTGGAGTTGTTCCTCTTAGGTGGGTTTGGTTTTTCCAGCTGCAGAACAACTCACAAGGAAAATCAAGATCAGGCAGAGCAAAGGTTTCTCTGCTGTTTGAAAAATCATTTCCTATAACACATCTCTAAACAGTAAAGAAAAGCCTTAGGCTTAGCTAAGAAAACAGTGATAAATTACATCTGTTTAGGAAGTCACCAAATAATTTCATTCACAGAGTGGAGGGACAGAGAAGTTAAAATTGTTCATCTCATTTTAGCTAGACATCTATCTTTCTACATCTCCTGGATGAAGCACACAAACTATTTCAAAAATGCAAAAGCCCTTTGGAGTTTATAGAAGTGTGATAGCAATGTCAGGTTATACATTTTTAACAAAACTTCCTGTTTTGCCTTTTTCCATTTCCCTGTCTCCATCCCTTCTCTCACAGGTTTTGATTTACTGTATCCCTGGAGCCGCTCCTGATTTAGCTATTTAGCAGATTGGTGACCATCAAAGGTAAAATATTGGTGCGGTTGCCTTGGTGCAAGGCTTAAATCCAAACAGTCTCCAGGTCAGGACCACCATGGTCTATCAGAAACGTTTACAGTATCAGCGTGCCAGGAGAAATGGCTACCAACGTTGTCTCTCTAGAGACAATCCATCCATCAGAGCCTAGAGACATGAGACAAACAGCCTGCATGGAGGGGAGCGGGTCTCACCTTGTCAATGAAGCAGGCGAACTGATTGTTGAGGTTCTTGATCTGCTCTTTCTCATGGGTCCGCACTTGGCACTCCTCGGGGTCAACCCCGACACAGAGGGGCTTGAGGAGCTCCGGGTGGATGCTGACGCCCCGAATCCCTTCAGATCTACCTCCGCCGAGGCCGATGCCGATGCCGCCGCCGTAGCCTCCGATAGCCACACCATCCCCGAGACCTCTGTAGCTGCCCAGGCCCCCGTAGCTTCCGCAGTTACCAAACCCCACAACCGTGCCCATGCCAAAGCGGCCTCCACCGTAAGCCACACCACAACGTCCGACGCTGGCACCGCCATAGACCCCGCTGCGGCAGCTCCCGCCGAAGGAAATCCTTTGCCCTCTCCCCAGGTCGCAGACGCTCCGGCTACTGAAGCCACCAATTCCACATCTCCGTCCCACCGGCTGGCAGACAGACGCTGAGCTGGTGTTGCCCCTGCCAAGGCCGCAGACGGCAGACGCAGAGGAAAAGCCCCGTCTTCCCAGGAGAGAGCTGGAGGTGTAGCACTGTCGACTCATGGTGGCTGGGGGAGATGGGAGGTGAAGCGGTAACAGCAAAGCAGAAGAGCAAGAGAGGAGCAGGGAGTGAAAGAAGGAGATCTCCTTTAGCTTCTCTGAGGCAGAGCCCTTCTCCTTATATACATTTCAGGAGGTGCCTGAGATGCAAAAATTTAATTTATCCACTGGGTTTGGTCTGCCTGGCAGCAAGGAATGGCTTCCAACATTTTAAAGCCACAGCAAACACTTGTATCTCATACGAAATAATGTGGAAATTAAAATAAACTGCTTTGCTTGCAAGCTTCAGTTTCAGGACTTATATTTTACTTAATTAATCTGCTTCCTTATTGTGTAATTATAGTTTAGCAAAATAATTCAAGGGGTTTTTATTCATGGCTTGTTTACGGTTCAGTTTCACCACAGCGTTTAATTATGTTTCAGGACCTCCTGCAAAAATGTCGTGGCAGTGCCGCTCAGGGCTGGCTCTTGAGCAATGACCAGTGGCGATAGGGGAGAAGGAAGGCATATCTGCCGAAGCATGGCACTGACGTTGTCGGGAGCGTTCTTGTAAGCATTCATTTCTTCCTCTCAGGGGTATGGCTACGGCTCTTGTAGGCAATGCGGTTGCGGCCACGTCTGCCGGCTCGCGGGCTGATAGGCAGAGCAGGATGGGGTTGGCAGTTTCTTTATCAGTGGAGCGTGAACTGTGCGAGATGGTGCTGAGGACGAATTTGGTCATGGGGCGGATGCACTGGCAAACTGGGGGTTCATGCACATGAAGCCAAGGCACTGGTCCAGCTGGGCTCCATGTACCGCTTAGAATATATGGAATTGAAGATAGGGCATTTCTGGGAAACGCTTCACTGCAGACAGTGATTTATTGCCAAATTATGTGCCTAGGGAAGATGATAATTGTGTTTAGTATCTGGGTGTGATGTGACTGGCACACATGGCGAATTCATGCAAACGATAGCTGGAGATGCAACAAAGAAGTGAAGCAAAGTGTTACAAACAGGTTGAGAAATGTTAGCCAGAGTGAACTTTTTTCCTCGTCTTCCTGCGACACACCTATTTGACATTAAATTATTCTAGTAATATCTGTTAATGAGAAGGTGCCGTACTGTCTTAATTAAAATTCTTAAAAAGATTTTTGAATTTGCTTGGAAACAAATAAAGTTCCTTTTTTGCCTTAACAAAGGGGTCTAATCACAAGTGATTGCCTGGCTTGCCCTAAGAAATCTTTGCATCTTTGCTGGGGCAAAATTAACTGGTTCTGGGAGGATTCCTAGTCAATGCTATTGTTACCTTGAAATAGGTTGTCTTGAATTAAAACTAATGCGAAGGAATTATGATGATTTAGAATATTTGTGGAGTCTCTCTAGGTAAAGATCTTCCTTTTTTTTGCAGGTCTCGTGGTGGGTTGAAATGAACTATAAAATACTATATGCAATTATAATCATACAGTGGTTCCATTGTAGCGCCATTGGTCCGAGTATATTAGGATGCACCTCTTGCAATGAGATGTACTTTCATTTGTGAAATTGAGATAGTCGGAGAAAGCAGATGAGCTTTTGGGTGCTGCGTCCTTCATGTCATTCTGCCCAAGATAATCCAAACACCGGGGCCTCTCGCTAGTAAGTGAAAGGGGGAATTATTTCGGAAGTTTATTTTATTTTGTGCTCAAGTGTCAGTGCGAGCAGTGTGGAGAACAACTGGGTGTGTGGTCTGAAGCCAAACCTGGAGCACTGCCTGGGAATAGGGCATTCATGGGCGAGCTAAAGCATCACTTAGTCTTTAGGTAGGTCCATACAACATGATTTTCATGAAGTCTTTCAGATGGGCATAACCACGAGCAAGCTGAAAAGCAGGGAGAAGCCAGGCCATCTGTGGCACAGCTGGCTGTGGTCCTGCTTTCGGCATGGCTGAGCCCTGCACGCTGGCTTGGTGCAGCTGTGGTGGGGCAGAGATGAGGCATCAGGGATGGTGACCAGAGGTACTGGGCTGCAGCCACTGCTCCGAGCTCTCCCATCCAGCAGCAGCACAGAGAGAGACTCCAGCTCCTTTTCATGGCAAGAAAGACACAGCCCTTCATCCTTGAGGGCAGTGACTTGCTGGTTTTTCCAGCTGTGAGAAACCTGGATCTGGTTCGGGTCAGGTCCTGCTTTCCTCCGTATCTCTGCTTGGCTGCCCGCTGTAGAGTGCCTTGTGCCGCATATGTGATACAGGCACCATTTGAGGACTGTAGACCCTCCAAGCTCCTGGTTTTGTTGGAAAGCAGGGAAAACGCCACTCATGGGACGACCATCCACATTCCTCCACCAGCTGCGAGCCTTCTTACATACAACGTGTTGCCAGGCTGTTTCCCCATGGATCGAGAGCACCAAACCTGCGCTTCAACCTTCGGCTCCTCCTCACAGCCCTAAGAAGTGGCTTCTTCCAGGTGCCCAGCCTTGCACATCAGAGAGAGACCGTTCAGGGCAGCGCTTGTGGTTTCCATCTGCTGAGCTTTCACAAAGCCGGTTCACAGTCACATGGTGGAAGCCCTGAGCACTGGTTACATCAACTTCAAAGGAGGAAGCACTCTGATGTGATTTGGTCTTCTGAAGAGAAGGATTGCAATCACTTTTATTTCATTGGCTACACACTTGCCCAGCACTGGATCAAGTCAGATGCAAATGCCACCTTCACAGAGACCTTCTTTGTGTCTCCATGCTTTGTCCTGGTTGATTGCATGTCAGATAATGTTTGAAGAGCTGTAGAAAGGGACTAACCTTCCTCTTTATAAGGAAGAGATGAAACTGTTGTTTTCAGGCTGACGGGATTCAGCAAAGCTTTAAAGCAGCAGCTTACACCCAGATGTACCAGGGAAACCCCTGAGGTCCTTGGCCCTAAATATGTCTTGAACTGTGGTGGTTTCCATGAGACTTATGCCTTTGAGATTTACATGTACCCAGATGCATTAGGATAAATTAATTCTGCTTAAGCACCTTACTAAATTGGGACCTGTTAAGCCATCCATGCAGATAGAGAGAGCCTAGGGGTTTTTCCAACCTCCTGTTATGATTCTGGCTGTAAGAACCCAGCCATCCAAGCCTGCTTTCTTCCAGAGAGAAAACCGCTTTTAAAGACCCTCTCCTGAGAAAACAGATTTGGCAGGGCTTGGCCGCACTGGTTCTCTCCTTCCCTGCAGGCTGGGCAGTTTTTGTGGCTCCTTGCAAAAGGGACCGCGAAGTCACCATTAAAATGGCTAATGAGGCCCCTGGGACATCTCCCTTTGGTTTTGTGGATCCAGCCCTCCAAAAGTAGCTATTCCTGGTCTCTTAACTGCAACTTGATTCTGCTCCCACATCAAAGCAGATGGTGGATTTGTGGGGACCAGGGTAGAGATGATGGTCTGGGATCCTTCCATCGCCACTAGGCACCTTGCTCTCCTCCCCGTAACCTTGCTCCACAGCAGCTGTTCACCCTCAGCCTGGTTTGTTCCTGGCCATTATGTAGTTTTTATGCTGCTTGGGGGAAAAAAGGTGGACAAGATAATTCCTGAGGTTCCTTCCAGGCCATTCAAGTAACTAGCGATAGGACAAGAGGAAATGTCCTCAAGTTGTGCCAGGGGAGGGTTAGATTGGATATTAGGAAAAATTTGTTTCCTGAAAGAGTGGTCAAGCATTGGCACAGGCTGCTCAGGGAGGGGGTGGAGTCACCATCCCTGGAGGGGTTCAAAAAACGTGTAGATGTGGCACCTCGGGACATGATTTGGTAGGCATGGTGGTGTTGGATTAACAGTTGGACTAGACGATCTCAGAGGTCTTTTCCAACCTTAATGATTTTATGATTCCCAGAGCATCGGTGGTCACTGCCCATATACACCATCTGCATTTGCAGTGCTTCCAGATAAGACCTTGCCAAAACCTTTACCCTCCTTCTGCAGTCTTTCTGCTGGACAATAATAAACTGTGGGTTACCAATGTCGGTCACATCACCAGTATTGGTGAGAAGATGTTGGGGTACCATGGCAGTAGCTAAGCAGAAGAGAGTATAGCTCCCAAAGGTCATGTCTCATGCAAGGAAGATGGAGAGCTACCTGCTCACCAGAGCTGGATGATTGCCCTGCCTGTGTCCACTGTGATGCACTTGGCCACGCTTGGTGCCCTGACAGCAAATCCAGGTGTTTCACTCAGGGCAACTTCGTCATATTCTGGGCAGTTCTTTATTCCTGTGATGGAAAGCCTGGGTACTGGAGGCAGAGCTGCATGCATCTTTCAGACAGAGCTTCTGTGCCTTCTGGATGTTTGACTGCAGTAGGAAGGGTGCCAGCAGCAGCACAAGGCAGCCTGTTTGGATTTTTAAAATCTCTGTTTCGATGGTGTTACCAGGTGACCTAAGCCAAGACACTCTCTTCCATAGTTCTTATTTACCATCTTATTTTGCAAGAGACAAACAGGTTTCGAACCAAACACCACAGGTGTCCACCTGCTTCCTTTGTAACGTTCCTTTTTTGCATAGGAATTTGTAAGGCACTTTTGCATCATCTGACCAACCTTGTGCTAACACTCGGGGCCTGATGGACAATTAGGGCTCTGAGTAATGGGGTGGAATTGGTATGGGGTGTCATGATGAAAGCACAACAGCCAGGACGAAGCATTAGGAATTGCCACTGCAGAGACAAAGTGACCGCGTACCAAGGGAAGGGCATGAGGTTTGCACTGAAAGTGTTTTTCTGGGGAAAGGTGGGCAATCTTTGTAAAAAGCAGCCATGAGAAGCACATCAGATTTTGAGGTTGGAAATACTGCTGTACTGTTTCATGGGACAGTTGTCTCTTCTGTGATAGACTTTTTTAACCAGAAAGCATGTTCCTTCGTGCACTAAGCCAACCAGGGACTCCAGAGATGCCCTCCAGCAGCTGAGTGAAAGGGGGGAGTGTGGGAGGAGGGAAATTTAGCCACTGAATTTCAGCTAGTTCCCTTCGATAGGTCTGTAAATCTATGTGTGTGTGTGCACATGAGTGCATAATGACCACAGAAAGTAGCTGTTCAGTGTGTGTGGTTAATGTAATAGAGTTAATTTTGCAAACAGGTTTCTTAAAAAAAAAAGGTGAAGTAGAGACGATGCACAAACATTGCACGCAGTTTATTGGCAGCAGAGCAGAGAACACAGGGCTTTTATCAGCAATACGATCTCTGTGTGCTGTGTTGAATTAAAAAGCATCAGTCTGCAAAGAGGGACAAGGAGAGATGTTGAGCAGAGAGCAAACCCTATTACTGGCCTTGTAAAAATGACTTGGCAGGCAAGATAACATAAAAGACTAAGAACACTTCTAGCGTGGAAGTCCTCTTATCCTGAATTCAGCTACCTGAAAACTAGTCACCAAGTTGAAGCTAGAGGCATGGGTTCCATGAAGAGTCAGTGAGAGAGGTTGGTGTCATCAAGCAAAAGATTGTTTTCTAAAGTCACCAGTGCAGGAGAACCTGGAGACAAGGAGTCACACTTTGCAGAGCCATGGGGGCATGATCCAAGAGCAGAGGTGGTACCTGTATGCAGCTACCAGCCTCAGCAAACTAAAAGGACAAATACAAACCAGGAGAAATAACAATGCTGTGTTTGAGCACCTATTCATTAAGCTTTCCAGATGGACACGCAGATTAAGGAGATTACAGAAGGTATAGCTTCTAGAGGACGTACCTATTATCTTAATGAATGGTTGGAGTCACTTTTTGTGATTCATTTTGCCACCAACACGAAAAAAACTTGCAATGTGTCACTCCAGAGGTGGTGGCTTGGTGCATAAGCTCTGTATTATGGTAGTCTCCACCGGGTTAACTAGAGATAAAGAGCAGTATTTGTCCTAGAGGAGTTTGCAACCAACTTCTATTCATTACAGCCCTAATACTCAGAAACAGCTGCTCCAGAGTTACCTAAAGCCCCAGTGCTATCTGCCTTGCAGGGCAGCCAGCTGAAACATTGGCCACCACAGTCTTTATTTCCCCAGCTCAGCAAGCCTACAGGGTTGTAGCCTCCATTTCCAGAGATTAGCTCTCTGAATTGCTAGCAAACCACACATTCAGGGAGATAAAGGCAAGCAACGGTAATGATTATACCTCTGGACTGGTTAACCCTCCTCCCAAAGCTAAACGCTTCTCTGCCGCAGCTATGTCCTGCAGCGTGCAACATCACTGTGCCTTGAGAGATGCAAAGTCACGCTTTGATTTCACTGTGTTTCTGAGGTGGATTCCTTCACTTCTTGACCTAAATCTCCTATTTCCATGGCCAGAGATGTGCCCATACTGAGTTTGAAATCCAGCTGGGCCACTATCGCCACCCATTGCACCGGACTTGGGGACCTGTGCTGAAAGAAAACCCAGCGCTCATTCTGGAAAAGAAAGCCAGAAATGGCACAGAGAAATGGAAAAGAGAAGATCTTCCTGTGAATCATACATTTTGCAGAGCTGTGCCAATAGGACTCCCTGGCCATGCTCTGTTGGAGGATAAAAGGAAATACATTATTAGGCAAATCTGCAACTTTCAGAAGAACCTGCAGTGAGTGGGATCTTAGAAATTCATGATTTCATTTAACAGCTACTCTTAACTCTGCACCCAGGTGATCCTGAGTGACGCAGGCACCCATCTTCCTCCTCCGCTCAGTGGGATGCACATACTGAGGAGATTCATCTGGGGAACTCCGGTGTAATTTCTCGAAGCAACATCCACACATCGGTGTGTTGCCTTGTTATTCTCTTTGTGCTTGTCATTATGTGGTTGCTTTTTCTCCTTGAATGTCCTATGGGGTAATCCACCTGCTGGGCACAGTGTGTGATACCAGGAAGTGTTAAGCACCTGCCTCTCTTGTTTTCCATCCAGAAATGGCTTGCATGTGGAAATCTCAATGACCAAAAGCCAGCTTGGTGTTCAAGACATCCTAGTAATTGCACACCTGGTCTTCCAGCTCCTCCTTGGATTACCGTAGAGAACATTTCATGGTTTTTCTCCCAGGCATTTTTGCAGATGCTGTCACCGTGCTGCTCAGCATCGCAAATATCCGTCTGCAGACAGGCTACCTGTCAAAGGATGGACAGGTGGCTTTACTTTCCCTTTAATTACTGAGCATGACAACTGTGGCTTCATTGTCCTCATTTCAATTAAGGACTGACAAACACCCAAGGCGCACTGTCCCCAAAGCGTCATACTCCCTTTGAGTGGCTTCTTTCAAGTTACTCCAAGAGTATATGATAAAGAGAACCAGTTGCTTATGAGATTGCTACTGGGTTTGGCATAATTGCCAGTTGCACTGCAGAAGTTTAGCACCTCCTTCCCACCCAAACACTTCATCACTGTCAAAGCAGAGCGCTGCAGGGCAAGCTCATGGTCTCATCTCCAAAGCTGGAGGTCTCGGGTGCTGAGTGTTCAGACCCTGTTTCTCAGTTACACTGAATCCTCTTTTCTTGACCCCAGAACTGAAAGAGCACCTTAAAATGTAAAAGGTTCTTATGCTTTACCCTTCTACCTGCCTGCTTTCTTCACATAATAACATTGTTAACTTAATTTGTGTTGTACAAAATAGCCCATTTCAAGACAGCTAGCAGAGATCCTGTTTAATACAACTGTCCGAGGTCAACATCTGGGCTCCTCCAGAGCTGGGGGTTGCACTGTGCAATGGTATTCAGCAGCTGATGTGTCCTTCAGTTATGGCACAAAGCCTTGGTGTCTGCTCTGAGCTCTGTTCAGTGCTGGGGTTTCTGATGGTGCCCATCTCCCATCAGTTGTCCATTTTCACAGTGACAGAGGTTTTGCAAAGCTTGTGCCTAAAGGTTGCAAAAAAGTTGCAGTCCAGAGCAATTCCCCCTCATTTGCATCACTTTTGGGGAAACACAGAACTAATTGTATAATGGGAGTCTTCATCCTGCAGCTAAAATCTGACCCGGAGTGATTCATCACTGAGGAATATACCAAGTCTCCATTAATCCTGAAAAAGGATAAATCCACCTACTGAACTGGACCATGGCCAGGGAGCGTTGGGTATAGACAGAGGATTCCCTGTGTAGGTAACACCTGAACCCTGAAGAAAATCAGAGGGATTTTTGCTCCCATACACAACTAGCACATAAGCCCTGTTAGTGAATACGTTGGATAAATAGATGGTCCAGCTCCAAAACTCAACTCTGTCTACGCTAAACTGGGCTGTGCTAAAGATGAGGGTGTTTCCAGGAAAAAACCATAACCTGCATTTCCCTGTGCACAGAAGAGGAAGATTTGCTACCTCTTCAAACATGCATCTCAGCAATTCCAGCTCCTGCCTCAACATATCCACCCTGCCCCACGGCTCTGTCGTGCACCGTCCGGCTCCTCAGGAACCGACACAGGACCAGCCACATGCAGACACAGTTCACACTCAACTAGCCATTTGGTTTGCATGCCTGGTTTGGGTTTGGGTTCCCTTCGTTTATTCTAAGCAGACTTGCGGATCATGTTGTCTGCGGTTAAGATTTTCCTCGAGCCACCTCGATGACACAAGCCTAGAAAAAGTGGAGAAGGAAAGTTAAATGTGCTGGCCAGTGTTTTGAGAAATTAGACCTCCTGAAAAGGTTTTATTGATGTGGAAGAGAAACCCTGAAATCCTGACCAAAGGCAGAAAACAACCTCTTGGGGGCAACCAGGTCAGAATTTACCCAAATGTTTGGTTTGGCCACCAAACAGAAAGGTCCAAAATTCACTTTGTTCTAGTGCAGCTGAGTTGAAGTATCCAAAGAAAACTGATTGTTTTCCATTAAAATGATCTTAAAAGGAAAGAAGTTGTATTAAGCAGAGGTGAGAAAGATCCAGCACGATCCTGTATTGCTTGTACCCAAGGAGGTAGAGAATCCTCCACCCACACACTAAGCCTGGACCACAAGCCCAGAATATCTTGCCTCTGCCCTGATCCATCCTTTTTCAAGTGAGATCTCTGACTAAAAGCTTCCCTCTCCCTCCCGTTAGTAATATTGACCACATCACAAGAAACAACTTGCTTTTGCATATAATGTGGATTGTGGGGCCGTCTGGCTGCAAGGAATGAGCGTTGACAGGAGGAACTAATTACTGGCTAATTTCTTACCTGTATTTATCCACAATCTGCTTTGTGGCAGGCTCTGTAGGTATCGTTTGTTCCCACCTGCTGTGCAAAGTGTCTATCCGCTTCCTCGGGCTGCAGATGCATGGCTGAAAATACAGCCTCGGATTTCCCATCTGTGCAGCCACGAGACTCCCCGCTTGGCTCCCTACCCTGTGTACCAGTAGTAATGATAATATAGTCATGATTATAGTAAATGGTGTGTTCATTAAAGAACAGAAAGCAGCGTGTCAGGAAGACAGCTAGGCTACCTCATTTGGTCCAGGGGTCAGAAATGGGAAATAAAACCACTGTGCTGTCTGAGTGCTGGATACATAGCTTGAAAATTGGATCGCTGAAGGAAAAAAAATTTTAAAAAGGCAAATGATCCCTGATAATAATTCCCTGAGTAATGATAAAAGATGCAATAAATCTACAGCCGCTTCATGAGACCACAAAAATGCAACTTCTGTCCTCCAGGAAATTCTGACCTAATTAAACTTCTTTTTAACACCTAGGATAAAAAGCTGAAATTAAACAAGTTCTTTTTTTTTTTTTTTAAGTGGGATATTCCAAACCATATCTTTCTGATGTGGCTGGGGACTTCCCAGTTTGGCTTTGTAAGGAAATCATCGCAGAGTAAAGCAAAATTCCTTCTTCTACCTTATCAGCAAAGCAGGCAGATTTGCTCCAGAGATTTCTTTATCAATGTATTTCACAGTCCCAGATGATTCAGCCCCAGAGCTGTGCCATTGCTGGGAGCTTTCATCTATGCTGATGCTTTGGCTGTTTTCACTGCTTGCAGAATGAGTGGGACTGGGATCACCATCACCATGATTCATCCTGCAAGCTTCTCTGCCGCTATAAACTCCAAACCTTCTGCGCTCACCAGGGTTCCTGCAATCTCTGAGATCTTTAAAGCCAGAACTATGGTACGTACTTCCACGTCTTGTGCCACCCTCACTGCATCTTGTGTATGGTCCACCACCAAGGTCTCTATGGACTTGCACAGAGACCAAAGCAGGTTCTTGTTCCAGCAAAGCTGTTCAAATTTCTTACTGTTGCTACTGATTCGAAGGCTGGATCAGTTTGAAGCCTTTTTAGCTCACAGGCAGCAGAAAAGGCAAAAACAAAGATCCATTGTCCAATGCTAGACTGCAGAGATTGCATCTGTAGCTCCTTCCAGGTAGGGAGAGAAGAAAAAGGCACCTTCCCTGCAGGGGAGGGGCAGAGCAGGAAGGGGCAGAGCCCGTCTAGTGGCAGACTTTAAAATTATCTCTTATGTTGGACATGGTTGGATGAGATAAGTATCTTTGAGCCTGCGTGGTTTTGTTTGGCTAGTTGTAATTGGTATCTGGTTTTGACATGAAAAAACATTATAGTAACTGTCTCACGTGCGCAGAGAATAATGAGCAAGTGAAAAAGCTTAAATGACAACCTTGGCTCAGAGAACATCTCCTTGTTTAATGTATTCCACTCGGGTTAATTACCGGTTCAAATATTTACTGCAAAGTGTGTTCTTTGAGTTGATTGCTGTGGTTGTGCCATCTCTTCTGCCTTGTACTGCAGGGACATGCTGTGGAGATTACTTTCTTGGAGATTACTTGCTCCCTGTTCCTGTAAGAGTCCCGCCTCTTCCTCCTCTTCCCGTGTTCTTGTCTTGCTGTATTTAGTGCAGAGAGATGCTTTAGGAGAAAGTGAGTCACCCTTTCTAGTCCATAAATTAAGTTTTTCCGGTCTATAAATTAAGTTCAAGGTGAGTGGGTCAGTGTGATAAGGCTCTCTTTTCTGAAGGTGAATTCATGGCAGAAGCATTCCACCCTGGACAGCATGGTTGAAATGGAAAATGCTGGTTATAAAGGGCAGTGACGTATTTGCAGGAGGTTGCCCAACACAGGAGTAGAGTCACCCCTGCCTTCATACTGCTCTTTTTGCAACACACCCAACACATGCTTGTTTTTTGAAGGGGGCACCCTCCGAGTTGCCCATCTGTCCCCACGGATGATGGACAAGACCTGGACCACACACTTAGTCTGGATGGCTTTGCTTCTTCCCACTTTCTTCTTCATCTCCTTGGCCGTGGTAGGCTTTGGCTTGGAGAGCTTGTATTGGTCAGCCAAAATATCAAAACCAAAAAATTTTATAGAATAAAATTACTGGAATGGTATTTTAAAATTATTAATTTTTTAAATAAAATAACTGAATGGAAACATTTCTTGATTACCAAATGGTTTTCTCTGGTTATTTTTAAAAATAATAGTCAAAATAACCCTCAAGATTTAAAAAAAAAGAATGAGGGAAGGAAAAATCACTCACTTACCAGGAAATGTTCCTGAGCTTGTAATACAAGATTTAATGAACAGTTTGAAAATCATTTGAAATGAACCTTTTCCTTTTGCTACTGTGACAAAAACTTAAGAGCTAGCCAATTCAGCTGTAGCCATAGAGAAAAAAATAAATGCAGCCTTCATTTTCCTGTTTGGTTTGCTAAAATTATAGCTAAGAATATTTGGGTGTTGGCTCAAACATGAGGAGGAAAGGAGCTGCCCTTGTTTTAGGAGAGGTAGTATCATCTTCCTTTCTTCTCTCTGTTATTCAGTCCACTAAAAGATAATTATTCTCCCCCTGAAATTAGGCAGTTGCCTACTGCTTCCTCAGATGGGATGGGAGAAGTCACCCTTGCTAATGTTAGGAAGCTATTTTGGACTCCTGTCTGCAGTTCACCCCTGAAGCAAGAGAATGAGGCACTGCAACCAACAGCCCAGGCTTGTGTCTTCTCTTATCTGGGGACACCTTGCTGTCCCAACTTTATTTGTCAGGAGGGGAAAGCTCTGGAAAACCTAGGACTTGCTGGGCTTTCACCCCTTCAAGGCTGGGAATGTCATGCAAAGCCAGTTCCTGTTTCACCGGGACATGGAGGGAGAGCAAGCAAGGGCAGGACCAACTGGTTGAGTCAACCAGCAGCAGCTGGTGAGGACTAACCCCCAGTCCCAAAGCTGTGGCTTTCTCCACCTCCTCTTTCTCAAGCAACTGTCTTTTTTAGCAACAGCAAAACCCAATGACAAGTGGCCTCTGAAATAAAGCCAAGCTGAGTTGTTCCGGGTATGGATTGCGAAGGGATGGCCGTGCATCCTCATAGCTACAAGGAAGACCCAAACTTAGAGCCACACTGGTTCCTGGACAGCCGTCCTGTGCATGCCACCTGGCTGTGGCCCAGAGTGATATCTTGAAACCGCACAGGGAATTGCTGACGTTCAGGCAATTAACTGGAGCTGCCTAATGGCTCAGCAGGGACTCTAGGCATTGGGCTTGCCTTCTTTCCAAATTATATTTGCAAGTGGTGAATACATTAAGCTCAGAAGCAATATTACCCACCTAGATGGGCTCCATCTCATCTAATTGTAGCCACTTAAACGTTAGATAAACTGCTGAACCGGGTTTCCTCATTTCAAGGGCTCGGGTGGAGCACTGTCCACCTCACCTAACTGGAGTCTGACACACAGCTGGTCAAAGGTAGATGAGACAGTTTCTACTCTTAGCATAAAAATGACATCTCATGCCCTTCCCCAAAGGTGCTTATCTTCTTCCTTGTGTCAGTCTTCACTATTCACTTTTTTTAGGTTGCAATTAGAATTTTGCCCTGTGAGAGTGGGGAGATTAGTGGTGCCATGAGACCTGTAATTCTTCATGTGCTGGAGACAGACAGAAACTCACTGTGATAATAGTGTCTGCAAATCCAGCGAATGACAGGCAGGGTGTATTCATCTGAGTACAGGTAGGCATCTCACATGGTGATGTCTCCATTTGTTCCAATACTCCTGCCTGGGCTGCCTGCAGAGACAGGAGAGATCTAGTTGATGAAGTGAGTAGAGTCTACAGCGTGATGCATTTCGTGCTAAATTAGGCACCCGTGTTTGGTCAGGTGAATCACCCTGTAGAAATGTTAGTTTCTTTTCATAAGATGAGCCTCCAGCAACCAGCTCACATGTTGCGCTCTACATGGGAGACTTCAAAACTAAGACAAAGCCGATCCCACCTCATTATGGCCAAGAGAGCTCATAACTTATCCCTTTGCCTTTTAAGTCATACAGGGTGAATTTCACACTTTGTCAGCCCTAATGCCACTGAAGCAAAGGTTTTTATGTCTGAAATATGTATGACTCTGGCAGAGCACAGCCCTGATGATAAGCCCCTTGAGCCCAGAAGGTCAGCATTGGCATCTATCTTCATTCAACTGCTGTGACATTCAAGGATCAAACAAATAGCTTGTTTTGAGGTTGCAGCAATGAATGAAGCTACAGACTGGCAGACTTGTAGAAAACATCTTACAGTGCTCAGAACTGTTTTGGGGGTTTCTGGCAATCTTTGACGTCAGTCATTACCTGGGTTATAAAATATCTTAAAAGTGATGTGATATAAGGAGGTGAATAAACACCACTGGACTCTCCCAGCAATCTGAGCCCCACCGTGCTCCAAACTACCTAAAGAGAATCAAAAGATCCGTTTGGTCCTTTCTTCCCCACACAGACTGTGAAGGAGCACTTCTTCACCCATTTCGTAATTTCTTTAAATACCGTCTATGGAAAAAATCAAAGACAAACCACGTACTTTCAATGCAGTTTATTGAAGGTGTAGTGAAAAGCTGGGAAGTTTGAGCAGTCAGTGAAAGAAGCTCTGTTTGTGTGAGTACAAGATATGAACTCAGAAGATTTATGCACCAATAACTTCCCTTGGCATTTCGGGGCAGGGGGGGAGGGGGTGAGCTCTTCTAAAAATCAGCACGCTTTGAACTAGCCACCCCTAACATGCAGAAGCAAATGAAAGTACTATGTATTCATCTGTAAGCAAATTCCACAAAAAGCCTATGGCTGCAGTATAACTAGCAGGTGCTTTGAAAGTTGAAATTGCCTTGTTTAAAATTTAAGCTCAAATTTGCAGCTCAGGGTTTCTTCTTTGACAACAACAAAAAAAAAAAAAAAAAAAAAAAAAGAGCATGCTCTTTGCAGTGCCTTCTGGGAAAGTTAAATCATCATTCTCTTTTCTGAAATGCTTTGGGAAGAGATGGAAGAAAAAGCAGTGTCTTGTAGGGAAGAACATTTTGATGAATCGGCTCGTTATGGGGAAAGCCAGAGAGAAAAGGCAATGCAACAAGCAAACCCTTGAAGCTGATAATCTAGACAGTATAAACTCAGAGAAATAATACTGTGTTGAGCACCTGCTGGAGAAGCTTGCTAGATGTGTCTTTAGGGTTGGGGACTCTGAAAACGTAACTTGGTGGGGTGTATATATGATGCTAATAAATGTGTGAATGGGCTTGGCGACAAATGTTGCTACTAGTGGGCAGAGAAACTATCCTGCATCATCTCAGTTGTAGGAACTGTGCCATCTAAGCGCTGCCCTCCAATGTTGCTGGCTGTTCCACCTCCTCAGCTGATGGCCCTATGGAACAACGCACGGGTCTCTGACAACACCGTAGTTCCCCACCACGCCGTTGTTGCACCCCACAACTTCAGGGCTGTTTGCAACAACAACGGGAGAGCCCCCCAGCTGCCTGATGACACAGCCTTGGTTTCCAAAGCTGACCACCCCACCAGCTTGGCAAGCCCCCATCCTAGCATTCAAGCCCCCATTTCCCGTGCTGATGACGGTGCGGGCTGGGTACCCCCCGCTCCGGGAGCTGAATCCCCCATTTTTGCAGTTGATCCCTCCGGCTTGGCAATACACCTCTGGGACACATTGCTTGGCCACCGAGCTAATGACTCTCTTGGGGTGGATCCCAGCACTCCGGGAGCTGAATCCTCCATTCTGGGAGCTGTGTCGTCCAGACCGTCTCCCCAGCGAGCCGTAGCCACACACAGCCCCGTTTGCAGCCAGCATCCCGCAGTCATCAGGGATATTGTAGCCACTGCTGACCACAGCTGCAAGACAGCCCACAGGATTAATTACTTAGAGAGGAAAACTGGAAGGCTCTCACAAGGCATGTTGTTTCATGAGTGACAGAACCGACCAAACCTGATTTCCTCTAGATTTGTCCAACATATCTGAGCCCCTTCCAACTCCTCCCCCATGTCCCAACACATCCCCTCACAGATTCTCCCAGTTCCCACGTTGCTCATCTGGCTGGTGGCATATTCTTTCCCAGGTTCAATGCACATCAGTGCATTGCCTGGCGGGTGTGCCGGGACAGCTCGCCGTTGCCTCCAAGAGTAGAAAAGGGTCATGAATTTGACCTTCCCCCCTCCATCCAAAAGCTGATTTTTTTTTCAAATTCAGAGGTATTTGAGATTTCTGGGACTAAACCTTCAACATCAGCCTGGACCAAAATGGAAAAGGGAGGCAGAGGCAAAGGGAGCTGGGGCAGACGGATAATGCTGCTCCATAAGCTGCCTTTCCCAAAATGAGAAAGCCTCATGGCTGAAAATCTTCAGGTTACTTACAGACGCTCACCGGGTTCCCCACACATATCCTGTTAGGGGAGAGAAGAGAAATGCATGTTACCCTATTAACCAGTTGCATGCACATTTAGAAACCTGATGTTACTCCTAACTTCCAGCCATACATCTAGCCCACTTAATCCCTTCTTGTAATATGTCTGACTATCCCTGGGACAGAAACTGTTTTTGCTGGCACAAGGGTGGCCTGTATGGCCTCCAGTGATCTCTCCAGCCCTAGTTTCTTTGAGCCTGGGAGGATCCTGGAGCTGCAAAATTCACTTGGGAGCTGGAATTATTCTAGCCTCTGATATACAGGAGAACAGGGACAAGGTCTCTGTCACCCACCTGCTCTCTTCACCCTCCAGTAGAGTCTTATATGTTGCAATCTCAATATCCAGAGCCAGTTTGACATTCAGCAGCTCCTGGTAATCCCGCAGCATGCAAGCCAGCTCATCCTTGGCCTTCTGGAGGGCATTCTGAAGCTCAACGTGCTTCTCCCGGGCATCTTTAAGGGCACAATCCCCACGCTGCTCAACATCACAGATGGAGGTTTGCAGGCAGGAGACCTGTCAGAGGGGAGGATAACAGTGCAGGTGTCTTCAAGGCTTCATTTTCTAATTCATGGACATTCTGGTTTTGGATTAATCCACAAGCAGAGAAAAAAAAAGACCCGTGTCCCTTCTCTCTATCCACTTTCCATATATACACTTTCCAACTACACACTTCCCAACTACAGCCTAGAGCAGGTCTTAAGTCTATTAAAGGCCAATGCGTCATCTTCCCCATATCTGAGCTGTCCTCCAAGACATTGCCCTTTCTGGAAACATTGCCTCTGGGCCTCTCCTACCTGCTTCTTCACGTTCTCCAGTTCACACTGAAGTTTCTGTATCATCCGGGTTAGCTCTGAAATCTCACACTTGTTGCTTTGCAGATCATCACAATATTTGCCTCTCTTATCCTGAAGCTCCTGAAACTGGAACCAAGAAACAAGACAATCGTCGTTTTTGACCTGCAGCCTGTTAAGTTGCCAGGCAGACACCCAGGTTGCTTCTTACTCACCCTGGTTTGGTAGAAAGCATCAACTTCTTCTTTGCTCTTCTGAGCTATTTCTTGGTACCAGCATTCAACGTTCTTGATGATGCTTTCCATGTCCAGGTCTCGGTTGTTGTCCATTTTCACGATGACTGAAGTGTCGCATAGCTGGCGATCTACCTGAGCTCGTTCCTACAGGTTTGGGAATGGCTTAGTCAGCAGTTAGCACTTCTCAGACTTTGTAGTGAAGGAAGGGCTGGGACAAAGAGCCACACTGCTCAGCTGATGGATACAACAAGTCAAGAAATGTCCCTCAGGTTGGCTCAGCAGAAAATCCTCCCTGCTGGATGAGTTGCCGCATGTCAGCTGCTGACCTACATGCTGACCTGCAGCAATTCTGCCCACATCAAGGGCAAGGAATTTGAGTGACTTAACCCTTGGTGTCCTGTCATCTTCACTTGCTTTACTGATGTTAATGACAGGATTAAGCTGGGAGTTTCCTTAGCTCTAATCAGACAACTGCAATCCGGAGTAACTAGACAGACACATCTCTTTTCTCAGGGGTAGAGTTAGGACACAGCCAATTCATACCTGGAGCTGCATTAAGAAAGGGGGAACCACCCTGTTTCCAGCATAATCATGTTAATATTATATCAACCTTGTACTTCCATGCTTTCAAGTATTCAGGGCTTGGGATGAGACATGTCCAAGAGGGGTTTCAAGGTGTAGAAATTTGGAGCACCTGAAGGATGAGACAGCACCACCAAACTGCTTGGACAGACCAGAGAAACTCACCTCCTCAAACACACATTTCAACAGCTCCAACTGCCTTCTTAACAGATCCACCTTCACCTCCAGCTCTTCCTTGTTCAAAAAGATACAGTCTGCATCCTAAAAGAGAGGAGACATGTTCCTGCCCAATCTCGCTGAAAACATTGGAGAAACACACAGAAGACAGAGGCAGTGCCAATAAAACAGAAACATGTTTCAACAAGATTCCAAGAGCAGAAAGGTGTGACAGGATGAGTCAACATGCCCTGGTGTCTCCTAAAGGAAAACAAAACCATTCCAACGTGACTTACAGGGATTAGTTTATTTATTACTTAGGACCTAGCTACAGACTCGGAATTGACTAATGAGTATTTAAATATAATTTTTTAATATTGTTCAAATGATTTCTGCTTTTCTGATGTCCAGGTATAAAGGATGTGAAGAGACTGTCAGAAAACAACCAGTGTCTTAGACACCGGGTATTTGAGTGTGACCTCTCCCACTCTGTCCCCTTTCCACAAATACACCCTCCCATTACACTTCAAGAATGTGCTTGGGGTAACAAAAGTATTGCTGTAGTGCTGATGATGTAAGCTTTGAGGATACATTATTTTTACTTTCTATTTGCATTTGCCTCTTCTTCTGTCCCTGTGCCTCTTTACCGGCCTTCCTCCTTCTGCTCATTATAACATTTTTGCTGGGAATTTGCTAATAATGCACTATTTCAGCCAAGCTGTACACCAAATAAACCTATTGTAAGTATAATGATTCATGTATTTTGAGCTTCTCACCTTTTTGAGTGCCACAAACTCATTCTCCACAGTTGTACGCCTGTTGATTTCCTCTTCATACCTGTTGGAAAAGAAGAAAAGGGCTGAGCCAAGCAATACTATCAGGCACAGAGACATTAACCATCAGGTATAAATAACAACCTTTGCTTGGTCAGAGACTGCCATCAGGCACTGTAAGATCACTGTCTGGAGACCAAACATTAGACCGTCCCAAGATGAGAAGCTTCTTCATGAACAACAACATTAACAATGCAAAGAGTTTGCAAGTGAGACAGAAGAATGTGACATCCCCAAAGGGGATGTGCCACATGTCTGGGAGATGTTGCCTGAGACGAACCAGAGGAGAATTGAAATACCAACAGCTAGAGGAGACCTGAAGGTCCTTACTTGCACTTGAACTCCTCCACCAGCTGGCTGGTGGCACACTCTTCGCTGCCCAGTTTTTGCTTTTCACATAGCAAGCAGTCCAGGCGCTTCCGCAGGTCGCAGATGTAATTCTCAAAGTACAGTTCAAGGTTTTTCCCTTTCTTTGGCAGAACATATTGCTGCAGGAGGCCCCACTTGGTCTCCAGCACTTTGTTCTGCTGCTCCAGGAATCGGACCTGCAGGCCAAAAAATAGCAATTCTTCAAATAAAGAGATGAATGCAATAACTCAACACCTGGTTTAACTGTCTGCTCTCATTGTGAAACTGCAGGTGTAAGAATAGGAGTTTCAGGAAGTGAGAGGTTATATGTCGTGATGATCATAAAATTATTTGCCTTTATTTAGAAATCTAAAAGTCACATGTCCAAATTATTTAGAAATCTAAAAGTCGTATGTCTAAATCTTCTTTTCTCACCAATGAATAGAAATAAAGCTCCTCTGGATGGTGCCTCTGATGTATTTTAGGATGAGATTGAGTCCCCAGAGGGTGGAACCTGTTTCTGTCTGTTTTTTCTACAAAGGGATCCTAAGGTGACAGCTCAGACTTGGATATCTAATGTTTAGGTGCCTGAGTCAAGATTAACCTCCTTTGCCTTCATGAATGTTTTTGGAACAGTCGCTGTATTTAAGGGCAAAGGCGGAGGGAAAGGGTATAACGCAGGACAGAAAGATGAGCCCATCAGGGCTGTAACTTCTAGCTGAGCTAGAACAAGGCTGCAGTGAGAAACCCAGCCTTGAACTGAGGCCGTCCAGAGAGGAGACACCTGCAAGAAAGCCCAGTGCTACCATAGCCATGATACAAACACCAGCGAATATTAGGACCAGTATGTGGCTGAAATGAGCCTTTCCCCAAAATTGAAGATCTCACTCTGAACCAACATGGCTCTGTGGGAATCTGGACCCTTGCATGGACCCAGCTCAATGATTCATGGCACGAGCTGAGGTTTTGGAGGAGGTTGTTTGTGTTTTATTTTTCTCAAAGAAGTGCAAGTACGGAGCAGGTTTGCACTTACCTTGTCAATGAAGCAGGCAAATTGGGTGTTGAGGGTCTTGATCTGTTCCTTCTCCTGACAGCGTATTTCATGTTCCAGCGGGTCTATCCCAACACAGAGGGGCTTCAGAAGCCGTTCATCAATGCAGATCCCTTGGATGCCATCAGCCTTGCGATCGGGGTAACCTCTCACAATACTGTATCCCCTGGGGCCACAAAGGCCGACCCTTCCTCCAACATTACCATAGCCTACGCCGCCGAAGCCGAACTCTCCAAAACATCCAGTACCACAGACCCCATTCACATAGGAAATTCTCCTGTTTCCACCCAAGTTGCAGACGCTCCTGCTGCTATAGGCACCAGCTCCGCATCGGACAGGTTGGCAGGTGGAGGCGGCGTAGCTTCGACCACAAATCTCTGAAGCTGAACTGAAGCCTCTTCGTCCCAGGACAGATCTCACTGTAGGTGCCTGTCTGCTCATGGTGGCTTATTTGAAAGTGGAATATGAAAGTTTAGGGGAAGCTCTTCTGCAGGAGAGGAACGGAGATCCCGCTGAAGTGACACAGTGATGCTGCCCCTTATATACATTTGGGAAGCTGGCCTTGATAGGATCAGGACATTAATTTAAAGCGCTTAAGGGTTTGGTTTGCCTGGCAGCAATAAATGCTCCTCGAAATGCAAAACAGCCCAGCAAATACTAACTACTGAGGAAATAAAAAGGAATCTAAAAGTGCTCTGTTTGCAAGTTGGCTTAGAATATATTACGGTTTGAAGTGTTCCCCTAACTTACGCTAATTATAGTTTAGCAAACATTTTTGAAGAAACTCTTTGTGATTTGTTTGCAGTGTGTCGTTTGGGGTTTTGTGTCTCATGGGGTTTTGTGTATGATGGCATGTTTTGCAGACTTGCACTTTGTGGGGGTAATTTCACAATCTCTCCTTTTTTCTCTCACCAGGCTTGTTTTGGGTGCGGAAAAGTAAAAAAAAAAAAAAAAAAAAAAGAAAAAAAGAAAGTCAACCATGGAAAAAAACCACCATGAAAGTCATGTTGTGATGGATAGAGCATCTTTGTGCCTGAAATGCCAGCGAATTCACTGAGTTATGGGTTTGGATTCATATGCCAGAACTCCAAATGCCCCCCCAAAAACATTCCCATGCAGCATTTCATACTGACCTCCTCTTACCACATGAAACACCGCCAAAACAGAGCAGGCTGCATCCAGAAACTGATGTTTCAGTTTTCTTACTAGGTTTATGTTCTGTGCAATCAGTGACATTTTCACTTGCATAATGCTACAGATTCTTAACCTGAAGTATGTTTGACACAGTTAAATCTTTGTCCCTGGCAATGTTGGAGCTCTTACCAATCTGCATTTCAGAGGCCTTTTTGACTCATCTTCTGGTAGTCTCTACAGGGAACAAAAAAGGAACAGTAGCACATTTTAGCCTGGTGAGATCCACCTCATTCACGAAGCAACAGCTAAAATTTGGGTAACTTTGCCAGACACATCCTTGACACTGAATGGAGATACACCTCCAAGAGAGAGACAACAGCCCCTGGGTCCATTGCTTAGGGGAACTGGGGTGATTCACTCTCCGCAGGTGCTGGTCTTTCTCCATCAACAGAGGAAGTCTTAATGAGTAGATTAGACTGGACACCAGAGAAGGCTTTGACCACATTGGCAAGATGAATCTCTCTCCTCATCACCAGCCTAAGGAGGTGAGACAGTGAACCTATCTGCCAACCATCTCGGGGCCTTCTCCAAACTGACATTTGGAAAGTCAAAACAATAGGGCCCTTTCAGCTCTTTGAGAGTAAAGTGTTTAGGAGAAAAAGAGACATTATAGTGCAAACAAGTAAATGCCCTCAGCCCTTCCTAACTGAAGGAGAGCAGCACTTGGAGAAGTCTGCATGTACAACGTGTGGTATCTGGAGACACCCTGTAGCTGTGTTCCTTCATCCTCATTAACCCCCTCTGAAAACATTTTCCGAGAGTTAGGATCAGGCGGTGCAAATCATAAAAACAATGCTAAACCTCCTTAAAATATTAAACCATCTAATATCAAGGTCTTAAAAAGAAGACATGCACACCGAAACCATAGGACGTGACTGGAGCACTAAGATTCACAAGGCTATTAATTGAACGTCTAATTGCCATTTACATGAGTTTGAGGGGCTGGTGGTATAAATTAGTTGCGTAAACTGATACTTCTGCCCTATACAAATGGGATAATTCAACATATTTACAGCATGACTTTCAGATTACACCTTTGTTTATAGTAGTTTATACTGTTCACAGTTTATACTGGGTTACCAGCACAATAATGGTAATACCTGTTAAATCAAATATTAGAGACTTCAAGCTAAAGCTTGCAACTTCCCAGATCCTTTAAGTTCCAAACGAAGATTTATCAGAAGCAAAATGCATATCTGAAGCCCAAGAAGAGTACAAAAGCCAATTGTTACGAGCTCTACATAGGAAAACTGCATCCTGGACCAGAAGTCAAACTGAAGGCTGGCATGCCAGTGCTCCCTTTCTGCACCCCATTATACACGTCGGCTGTGTGGGAGACACCTGGAACGTATCATAGACTGCAATTAAACGTCTGTGAACCAACTGTGCTGCAGCAGCCCCAGTTCCAAAACGCCTCACCAGAGCCACTGGCTTCCTGATAGGTAAGAGGTTTGGGGCATAAGTTGCCCAGTATTGGGTAAAATTTCTGTGTTAGCCAAATCCCGATTGTTGCTTCTGAATCCCAGTGAGAAGGCAGCTATGCAGAAGGTTCATTTAATGTCTTTTAGGTCTTTCCAAGGAACAACAAGTGTTTCACCTGTTCGGTACCTAAGATCTCAGGAATCAACAATTTGTTGTTGTGAGTACGGACATGGGAAATGGGAGAGTACTCTGAAGCAAAAATTGCATCATTTGACCCAAAAAAATGGAAGGGAAGGACTGAGGAAGCAAAAAAAGGGAAATATTTTGATGAGGGGTTGAATGAGTCATTTTGACAACTTGCAATCTCTCCCTTTGTCAGCATTCTTTTCCCTGAATGTGGTGCTGTAAACGGAATTCATTAAAAGAACATGTGAAGTTCACTAATTTGTTTGTTGCCTCTGGAGATTAAGCCGAACTAGCTCCTAAAATATGTTTTATGCGATAGTCTCAAAGAGCCATGCTCCATCTCTGTAATTATCCACAGCCATAGAAAACTCATTGCATTCAGAATGGACAATGGCAATAACCTACCTGTGCTAACAGCATTTGGTAGATGTAAGATTGGGTCGCAACAGGTATTTTTATACACACGGTTTCATGGACTGTATAGACTCTTGTCCGTGTCATTCATGAGACATTAAAGAATTGATTTGAGCAGCCTCAATACCCCCTTGTATCCTAAAGCCAAAGCTGTCCAAGGGAATTCATTCTGGTAATGTATTTTTTCCTCTCATTAACCTACATCTGCTGTATGTTAGAAGTTGAGGATGGGATTTTCAAAGGATGCTCCTCATAAAATTCATCAAACACTGGGCCTGGGTGCACCTTCCTCCCTACTTCAGCCATCAAACTAGCCATGTATTCTAATTTCATCTTTGAGACTCCGTCTGTGGCTAATGGAAAGAGATAGGCATCTCCAGACGGTGATTCATCACCTCCTAAAATAGGCAGCTAAGACAGGTGGGAGGAATCCACCTCTGGAGGTACTTACCTCTCTTCTTATTGACTACCAGAGGCAGTCTAGACAACCAGACAACTAGACCAGGCGCCCCACTTCTGGATGGTTAAAGTTAGGTGAAATTAGTCCCACCCTTTGGGCGCCAAATTTCTTTAGCACCTTTGAAGTCTTAATGAGAGTACACAACATCACATGCTCTCTAGATTTGCTCAGTTCCTGATGTATGCATGTATCATATCTCTGTGTGGTGATTAGTGCCTGTAAAGCTGAGGCTTGCAACAAAGCAAAGGATTGTTTTGATCTTTTTCATGTTGATGTCTTCCTCCCACAGAACTGCACGGTGGAAATGAATGTGGGATGTATGGGAATCCAGGCCCCTGAATGGGATGGCATCACACTGCCTGCTAAAGCAAAAAGATTAGGAAAGGGAAAAAAGTACTGCAGCTGTTATTAGGTTACAGCAACTTCCCTATAAATCTACAGGAGCTCTTATCCCTTCCAGTTGAAGCTGTTTTCTTGAGCAGAAGAGATTCTCTGAGCCATACAGAAGGAATTGCCCATGGAAGTTGGGTCAGGTCCTCCTGGGAAGAATATTCAACCAGCAGGAGATAAGCTCTTCCTTTTGTTATGCTAAAGCCCTAGTGCCCAAGCCCACGTTTGATTTGATTTGGTTTGTGCAGCTTTGTGATGTACTGCTGAATGTCTGATGAAATGCCTGGATGATTCATGAAGCGCTGATGTTCAGAGAGACTGGTCACAGGCTTAAAGTAAAGCCTTTGCTAAATTAACTTATCAGATCTGGAAATGATGGTAGGGGGGAGTTTGGAGGTGAGAAAGCAACACTAATTCTGTGTCATTTCCCTGACTTAGTCTTCTCTTGCATAAAAAGCGACAGGATCATCTGTTTTCAATGGGAACACCATAACCTTTATGAGATACTTAAACCCCTCTTAATGAATATTTATGGATCCTCAATTGTTCTTTTCTTGTCAAACCTTTCTTGTGGTTTTCTTCATTAAAGATTGTGAGTGTTTTCTTTTGTGCTCGTCATATTTGATTGGGAAATAGCTTCCTTTCACAGGAGAATTATGGTGGGGGAGAGAAAGGTCTTTCACGGTAATTGCTTTGGATAGGAAAGACCTTCCCTTTGGATTCCTCCTTTTGTCAAACATATATCTGTCCAACTTGCCTGTATATGGTTCATTTCTTTGTTCTGCTCATTAGCTTTCATCAGTTTAATCGCAAAACACTTCAGTCCTTTGTGGTTGATTTATGTTCCTAATTTGTTGGCTGCTTTTCTTAATCTGCTCAAATGTACAATAAAATATCTCCCTTTGATCTGTTTTGAAATCCTGAACTGCTAGTTGTAGGATTTCTAAAATGATGCTTAAAAAGTCAACCAAGCACATTCCCGAGTTTTTCCTGTAAAGATCCTATTGCATCAGAATTTGAAGAGATAGAAAACGTGTTTTGTCGTCACACCCCTGTGGTAGACACACTATAAAAACGCAAAGAGACTGAGATGATTTCTCTATGCATCTTAAAAACACCCACTGAGCAGCATTGGGAAGGAGCCAAATTTGGTGCAAATCAGCATGAATAAGCTGACTTTAAAAGGATTCCATAATTTACACCAACCAAAGGCTGGATCTATATGACACTCGCTGGACAGCCCTGCCACCTCTGCTTGATTGTTAAGACTTGTAATCAGCAGATGTGTCTTGTCCAATTTAGGAATAGGGCATTTCTGTATTCTTCGGAAATACTAAAAACCACGTGGTGACACATTTGTTCTCCATGTGCTTTATTGGAAAAAGAGCAAAAAGTTTAAAGGTCTTGAGTCATCAAGATAGAAGTGAGGGTGCTGTAATTTATGCATATGTCAGGACACTAAATAAAGAAGGTAATAGGAGTACAAGCGACATAATTACTCTTTGGTGAGTACAGAAGGTGAAATGTGTTTTTACAAATTGAGATTTCCTTTATGACTTGCCTGCCTGCATATGGATGACCAAACTGCTCCAAGACAGCGAACAAAGAACATGACTGGAGTCCTGCCCCTCCTCTCCATGACCTTGTGTGTCTCACCACTACAACTCCACTGACTTGCCTAAAATGATGTCAGATAGACTTTGAGGAAATGGTGAGTCCTGGAGAGCTCATTTCCAGAAGCACTTCCCAGAGCACTCTAGGGAAACGATTCTGAATTAAATAGCATAACTTGTTTCATAGATAGCAAAGTCTTAATCGGGAAAAAAAAAAAAAAAAAGGCTGGTGGGAAGCAGGAATTGAGGGATAATAAAGGTAGGTGCCCCAACAAAACCACCAGCCCTTTAAAGAAACAGCATAAATCAAAAGGAGCGGGTTTTAAGTGTCCCTTTTTTGTCGTGATCCCAGCTGGAGTTTCTCTGATGTGGTTTCATGATGCTACAATGTGCTTGTACCCAGTATGCCTCTTCGTTGTGTGTAAGGTGGAGTTGAGGATATTTTTACCACTGAAAGTGGAACAGGGCTTTCATTTTTCTACTTTAGGTCTTACATCCTGGTTGTCCTGACTCTCACAGCTGAAGATCCAGGTATTCCTGGGGCATGGAGGTCCAGCTGAAATCCTCACCCTTGACTGACACATCCCTTGTGGGTGAGCTGAGTTTTCCATGCTCTTTGCAGATCTGCAGCTCTCTCCATGCCTCCCTGCAGTCCTACTGCGGAGTCCACCAGTGCGCAGAGGGGCTAAGTTCTGGCACAAACAGCCCTCACCTCCAGCCCTAAATTCTTCACTCTTAGGGATGCAGTTGGAAGCACCAGTTGGAAGCACTCTGCCTACAGAGCTGGCAACACTTCTGGAGGTGAATCCTCTGTGGCACGCACCAAAGTCTTTGGGTAGGGATGCTCTACCAGTGCTACAGGAGGACCTGCATCTTCTGGACTGTCTACCAGATTCACATCCCAAGTCACCTTCACAGCCAGAGATGGTGTTGCAAGGGGTGGTGATCACTGTCATGGGAAAACACAGGCTGAATCACTCATGGGGAGAACACAGCCTTCCTCCTCCCCCTGCAAATCAGAACTAGTTTGTTTAATGTTGTAAGGAAAATAGACAACCTTGAGCTTACTTACACACTTTCACAGGGCTCCCAAGGTGTATCCTGAAGGAGAAGAAGGTCACAAGGTTATCCATCATGTAACTAGCATTTCTAGCATTTTCCAGCCTCCTTGTCTCCATTGACAGAGTCCCAAGAACTGAACACTGCCCACACATGGATGTAGTGGTACCCAGGTACCCACCTGCTCTCTTCACCCTCCAGTAGAGTCTTATATGTTGCAATCTCAATATCCAGAGCCAGTTTGACATTCAGCAGCTCCTGGTAATCCCGCAGCATGCAAGCCAGCTCATCCTTGGCCTTCTGGAGGGCATTCTGAAGCTCAACGTGCTTCTCCCGGGCATCTTTAAGGGCACAATCCCCACGCTGCTCAGTATCACAAACTGATGTGTGCAGAGAGGAGACCTGTCAGGGGAGACACAAGACGACCTTAGTTTCCCTGTCCTCTTTCTTGCCATACTCACCTTTGAAAGATAAATTCTCACTTCTTTTGAGAGTCCCAAATCAGGAAGTATTGAGGTTGTTTTTAGATGTTTCTAAAATCAATTATCAATCCTGAAATATTACAGAAAGGCTGGACATGTCCCTGTACTGCCAGACTCTGTTTAAGCCTTGTTTCGAGGATACAAATACTTTGTTCTAATTGGAACTAATAATTAAGGTTTTCCATTACTTCCCGTTATAAACTATATAATGAATTAGATGGTCTGAAAATTATACCAGTTTCTATGGGTGCTGAATTACTGGTGAGTCATAATTCTACCCTACTTATTGGATGCTTTGAACCTGTGTCAGAAGCATTGTCTCCTACCACAATTCTCGCTGGAGCAATTTTAGCAATTTTCCAAGTGGCTATAGCTAATCCAATGAACTAATGTGGCACAGTTGGTTCTTTGCAATAGTCAAAGTAATCCAGCAGGAAATAGGCCAGCAGATAATTCTTCTTCCCTGCTTGGCACTGGTAAGATCTTCTCTAGGCCAGTGGAGCCTGTGTGAGGCAATGTTCTTCAATAAAGATGAAAGAAATGCCACAGAGATGTAGAAAACGTGACTTGGGATCTCACATCTAGGAGATCCAGTGAGTTAATATGATGCATCACACCTGCTTCTTCATATTTTCAAGGTCACACTGCCTTCTCTGGATCTTAAAACTCAGCTCTTCAATCTGTTGCTCGTGGGACTTCAGTTCATTGCAATGGCTCCCCTTTGCCTCCACAAGCCCTTGATACTGGTTGTAGGAAAAGAGAGAGGTGGCAATTAATACAGGCGGTGTATTTAATGTCGGAGCCTTGCTTCTGGCTCCAAAGTGAATTAAACTAGCTTTAGAAAAGTCTTTGTAGCTCCTGAGGCTTTCAGCAGCAAATGGAGCTTTCCTCCTCTAGCTTTCACTGTTCAACTCACCTACAACCTCCCCACTCACAGCACGACAGATTCCTGTCCCAGTGCACTTTGGGTACGTTCTCCTGACTTTAAGACCCCCATCCAGTTTACCAGAATGGAAAATTAGGGGCAGAAGTTACATATAGAAGACAGAAAGAAAAAAATCCCCACCTTTCCACTACTGCTTTTGACAGTGAGAGAATTAAGGACATATTGTTGGGTGCTGCAACTTACCCTAGTTCTGTCCAATGCATCCAGCCCTGCCTTGCTTTTCTGAGCCATGTCCTCATACCAGCACTCAGCACTTCTCAGGATGCCCTCCATGTCCAGGCCTCGGCTGTTGTCCATTTTCACAACAACAGAGGTGTCACAGGGACTGCTCTCCAGCTCAGCTATTTCCTAGAAGTCACGTGAAGTGGCAGTAAGCTGTCCCTGGATTTCTTACTTCACACTCCAGTGGAAGTAACACCACCACTGAAAGTTTGTCCTGAGCCACAACCCAGGAATTGAGACTAGATTTGGTCATGCATGCAGCTTGAGGGGGAGAGGTTTGTGATCTCAAAGTCTTCCTTATCTGGGATTCCCATTGCCTCCCACAAAGAGCTTGATGGATTGGTTTAATCAGGCCTAAATCAATGTAAACAAGGAGTAGCTGGTAGGAATAGCTGCCATCAAGCAAGGTTGGGACAGGAGCATCCATACCTGAGCAGAAGCACATTTCAGGAATTCTATCTCCTGCTTTAGGGTTTCCAGCTCTGCTTCCAGCTCTGTCTTGGTCAGATAGACACAGGCTGCATCCTAGAAGAGTTCCCAGCCATTTAGAAGTCAAAATAGTGCCTATATGGAGACCTAAGGCAATTTCATTATATTTTTAGAGTAAGAAATTTTGTTTAGGAAGTGTAGTTGGGAAGCTCAGCTATCCCCAGAACAGCAACAGCTGAAGGGTCCCAAAAGCACGTACAATGCCGCTGAGTTCTTGCTCGAAAAACGTCATAATTTAGGCATTAGGGCTAGCAAGCTGTCAGTTTAGAATGAAATATATTTTCTGTGCTAAAGGGCAGAGGTTTAATACTCTCCAGCAATCTGTGAAAGGTTTTTCTGCATCCATACTTGTCCAATAACTTTTAACATTCTCAAGACCATCCCTTGCATTGCAAGGGGCAGATCAGAGGAAAGTCCTTGGATCTCTGCATCCAACCCTTCCATTCATCCATATTCCTTACTTTCTTCAGTAACACAAACTCAGTCTCGGCAGCTGTGCGTCCATTCAATTCCTGCTCGTATCTGTTAGGGAAGAGAAGAGACTGGTTGCTGGGTCATTCTGAGACTGGAGACCTTGTTTGTCTGGGTATTTAGGGGTCAGGGTGCTTTTGGGTCTCAGCCTGTTGGACCTCGGAGAGAAGTCTATTGACACGGGAAAAAATAAGGGTCCCATTAGACAAGCTGTTTGAATTCACTGCCCTATGGATGGCTTCTGCTCACTCACTTGCATGTGAACTCTTCAACAAGCTTCTCCATGTCATCCAGCTCAGGCTCCATCTGCCCCCTCTCGTGCAGCAATGAGTCCAGCTGCCTCTGCAGGCTGCGAATCAAGTTGTCGAAGACGTGCTTGATGTTCTTCTGAGATGGCAGGACCTGCTTTTGGAGGAGGTCCCATTTGGTGGCCAACGCCCTGTTCTGCTGCTCCAGATGCCATACCTGCATTCAGAAAGCAAAGCCACCTTCTTCAGGCACATGTGTTGTATGGGAACCAGATGAATGTGGAGAACAAGGCATCTTCTTTTCCGAGTCAGTGCTCCAGGGACTTATTATGGTTTGAAGGGGACAAGAGGACAGAAGGAGGACACTGTGATCTTCATAATCCCAAGAATCCTAGAGTATACGGGTATGATGCTCTCCTGTTTTCAAAGGAAGCCCAAAGGCTTCACAGCCTTTGTGGCAGGTGCAGAAACCATGGAATATTTAAATAGATCTGCATATCAATGGGCTGATAGTGGAAACGATCATTTATCGATAGGAGACAATGCAACTTTATAAGGTCTAGCAGCACAGAGAGAAGTCAACAGTGCACAAGTTCCGTAAGATACCTTGGAGGAACAGCTCCCTTCTGCTATTAATAATAAAAACAGATGCAGTTTATTAAATACATAAATAGCCAGATTAAAATAACATTATCAGCTACATCTGCTCTTGCAGCTTGTGGTACTAGAGCCATGCATGCTAAAACCAGACAAGGCTTATGTAATAGGGTGAGAGAAAGAGAGGAATCAAAGACCTGAGCACAAGAAGAAGGTTGCCTTCACACTTAAGCCTCATCATTCCTTTAAGTCTTGCCTCAGCTCTCACCTTGTTAATCAAAGAGGCAAACTGGTTATTGAGGCTCTTCATCTGCTCTCTCTCCTCCTTTCGGATGTGCTGGATTCTGGGGTCGATCTTCACATCAAGAGGCTGCAGCAGGCTCCTACTGATATGCAAAGCATGAATACCTTCACTTTCGCAGCTCCTACTGTGGAAGCCTAACCCACGACTCCCACCTTCACTGTTGGCATGGATGTCCCTGCACTTCCAGCCTCCACAGACTCCCTGTGCGAGCCTTTGGCCAGAAGAAATCCATTTACACCCATCTGTGTTTTGGAGGCTTTGGCTGCTGTGGCTCCAGGTTCCATCTTCTCTTCCAAATAGTGCAGCAGAGGGGAAAGCGCTGGTTCGGCAGCGGCTCATGCCATTCGCAGCAGCTGATGATGAGAAGAACTTTCTTCCATGAAGAGACCTTCCAGCTGACAGCTGCTGGCTCATGCTGGCAGATGTGATGGAGGAAAGGATGCTGGAGGACAGCAGAGCATGCAACTCAAAAAAGTGCCCCTCTGTTCTGACAACCCTGAGCTCCTCCTTTATACACATCTCAGAAGAAGGGCTTGGTTGATGCAGATGAATAATTTGGGGTTTTCTTGGGGTTTGCCTTGCCTGGCAGCAATTCATAGGTTTAAATATGCAAAGCAATGCATAACACTGAACATTTGTGAAATCCTATGGAATTTTACTGTTTTTAAATCACTTTGCTTGCATACTCAGCTTGGAGGATCCCATGGGCTGGGTTTTGTGAGGATTCTTCTTTTGTTTTAGTTTGTCATCCTTCCTTACATTAATTACAGTTTAGCAAATGGCCTTAAGAATATCTTCCTCTGTCAAGGACAATCTTTAAAGGAATCTTCTATTGAACAGCAAATTATAAGTGATTTTTACAGTATCTGTTCTTTTCATAGTCACTCCCTTCACAAAGGACAGTATGAGTCCACGAGGCACAGCCAAAGGCAGCCCAGCGCTTGGAAGCTGGCAACCATAGTGTAAGCCAAATTTACTTGCTGTGGTACAAGAGTGCAAAATACTTCTTTTTTATAAATATCCCTCCACACACCATCCTCAGTTAAAGACCGTAACTTACCGGGCAGGACTCATCTCCTCTAACTTTTGAAGCTAGGTCTGTGCTGAGAGACAGGCATGTCTGAAATACTGCTCTCCCGAGAGCCTTCCTCTTCTTGAGTCCAAGAAAGTCTAAAGCAACCAGCTCAGGCTTGGATGGCCAACTTCTGGAAGAATAAATCAGCATAGCTGTATCTTCTCATTAAGTTTTTGGCTCTGATTGTGTAGAACATATTGAAAAATGGGACTTGCATGGAGAAGACAATAAATAGCCTAGAAAATAGGAAGCTCAACCACAAGGCTGTTAACTGGATGCCTGTTAATCACTTAATTGGAAACAGGGGTAGGCTTGGCCTTGGTGGGCAGACTATGAATGCAGCAGCAGCCAGTATCCTGCAAAAATACCATATTAATACAGCTGCTGTATGGCTACTCTCTTTTACTATCCTTTATATTTGAGCTTGTAATTAAAACCCGTGGGATACCTCAAGGCAAATAAAAAAGATTTATTAGGGTTGCTTGACAGACAGGGAAGAAAAGGCTGATCAGTTTAATATATTTGCTGAGAGCCTCACAATACCTCGGAGGTGGAGCCAGCATTACATCTCTGTCCTTGTGGCTTCTTGCCAAAGCCTCTTTCAAAACATTTCATTTCAGACCATTTGAAAGAAATGGTTTTCCCCTGCTATTATGCCATACTAATCTTTAACTTTTTCAATAGGCTCAAACCTTGGTCAGTTTTTTTTGGCAATTAAACATTTAAGCATTTCAAATTCCCAAGAAATTGAATAGTATTTCACTTGCTCATTTCTTTCCTTGCTTTTGCAGGGACTTTTTTTTCTTTCCTTTTTTTTTTTTTCTTTGCTGGGTTCACTGGAGGGCTTTTTCACCACCTTTCGCAAGAAGGCTGATGAAAAACAAAACTGGTTACCAGAAACCTTGCCGGTATTCTGTCTCCAAGAGCGGCTGATGCCAAAGGTTTTCTTGTACCTCATTATTTGCAAATGTTCTGCACTGGAACATCCTGCCCTTAGCCCAGCAAGAGAGATAATTGATGGTCTGAAGTAGCTGGAAAGACAACTAGCTTAATTGCAGGTTCTTGACAGCACTATCAATTACACCTACACACAGAACAGCAGGAATGATTGAAGTCCTGGGTGTTTCACCTGGCTGCTTAAATACAGGAAGAGTCCGTAGCAATCCCAGCTGGAAGAGCAGGATTGGAGCCCAGGAGGAGGGCACTTGGCCTGGAGCTGCTCTGACTCAGTCTTCATTTTGCGCTTCCAGTTTGTCTCTCCTTGGTCTCCCACTGAGTGCCACTGCTGCATCTGCATGGACCCGGTGATGAGGTGCCGTGATGCTTGACAGTCCTCCTTCTGAGCAGGGGTGGGCGATCTCACGGCACTCTGCCTGGCTGTGCTGCTAGCAAGGAGAGTTTCACTCCTTTCAAGCAAGAAAGAGTTAGCTCAGTGTTTTTGTTTCCTTGCTGTGGTTAGAGCCTACAGAGTCATGGATGGTTTCAAAAGTTTTCTTCCCATAGATACACTTTGATTAGCAAAACTTCGGAACTTGGGTTTTCACGCCCCCAGACGTAGCAAAAGGTTCGTCCATCCAGATCAGCCTCACCTGTGAGTCTGAGCCTCGATGTTCCCTGATGACCCTGAGTCCCCAAAAGGCAGATGATGCCACCTAATGCAACCCTTGGGCTGTTGTCAACTGCCCAGCTCAGACTGTAGTTGAAAGGACCACAAGGTCAGTTCTGCCTTCCTCTCCCAACTTGCTGCAGGAGGCAAAGTTTTTGTCTGTCATTTGACAGTGGAGAGTCTCCAGGTGTAAAATATGCCAGATCTTCTCCACTTGTTTCCATCCAGTTGATGGAACTCCGCGTTTTTCGTGTCAGAGGAGTTGTGTTTGCTGCAGCTCCCTTTCAGGAGAGGGAGGGTTGTATGTGTATGTGGGCACCAGGGGAGTAGTTCCCAGGGTAATCACAGCTTATTAATTTACTTCTAATTACACGGAATTTTGGAAAGAGGCCCAGCAATTAAGATAGGAGGCCCATAATTTTCATGGCACTACAATGTAGCCCTGACTGATTTCACAGCTTTTTGCCAAAGTAAATCAGGAGGGAACTTCTTGTTCTGGCCACATCTGCACAGCAAAGAGGGCTCAAGCCCAAGACTCCATCAGTCAGTGAAAGAGAGGGAGAGCCTGCGCAAAGACCAGCTCTACACCACTGTGGTACAACTTCTTTCTCCCACTAGGTGGTGGTATGTAATGCATCTTGAGCCTCCCTGTCCACATGAGTTCTTGGTTGGGATCTTGGTGGTGCCATGAGCCTGTTCCCACCTAGTTCAACACTCAGAAACATCTCAGGATACCACTAGCAAGAGCTAGCTCACAGCTGTAGAGGACAATATTTAGAAGCCAGAACAGCATGGGACCAACAAGGTCGTCAGTCCTTGCGAGGCAGTTGGGTTCCATGTGGATTTGTGCTCTGAGATTGGCCTGGGATGTTTTGTAAAATGTGTGCACCCAGTAATGTACCTCTAGCAGAAAAGCAACACTGAGATAGAGAGTTACCACCAGCTTTAATGGCAACTGACCTACTGTCATCTTCTTCACTACCTTGGTGTCCTCCCCTCATACCTGAAATCCTGCTCATCATGTCAATACTCATGGAGGCTCGAGCTGTGCCTAGGCACAGGGTGTCAGTAGACACCTTCTTTCAGTGTTACATCCTGAGCATGTTTACAGTGTTGTGATGACTGATAATACATGTCCCAAGACGTTATAATCTGAAGGCCCCATCTTATAATCATCATCATCTTCTCATGACTTCAGCTCAGCACCTGAACCTCAAAAATCAAAATGTCTCTGGGCACAGCCTTAGGCAGACTCTCTTGTGTCATTTTCCAACAAAAATGCATGGGCAACGTCTAATTGACATAAGCAGCTTAGTGTTGAGTCAACAAGAAATCAGCAGTGGACACGTCCCATGCTCCCCACATTGACATTGCACCTTTTTTAGCCACATACTACGCTTTGCATGTGCTATGGACGTGGAAAGAAAATCATCTGATTGATCATCCCAGCCCAAATCTGTATGGTCCAAAGACCTGAAACTCAGCCTTGGTCTAACAGAGCCAAATACACAAGTTCCTTACACATACTAGCAGGAGCTGGACCACATACCTGCTGGAGAAAAGGAACAGCAATACCTTAGTGTTTTAAAAAAAATTGTCTTTTTAGACAACTGAAATCCTGGGCCAGATTTTTCACTCTTACTTAAAAAGGGATGGTTTTATATGGAAGGAGGTGCCAGAACACTCATCTCCAGAAACTGGAGATATGATTATAGCTTAGCTGACAAGCAGAACAAACCCTTCCAAACCATTCCTTCACTAAATTAGCCCAGTGCTTAAGGCTCTGTACTACCAGTGTGTAAACAGTACTTAAAACAACTTAGTGGAAATGCTGATCAAGCCCCTCGCATGAGTTGGGGGTTAGCAATCTCTTTTCTAAGCTGGTCTCCCAGGCTTCTGTTACAGTCAACAGAAACAGATGGTTTGTCTGATCTCCAGCAGGTGATTCATCCCGCACTAAGGTAGATGCACAAATGAGGTCCTTTGAATTGCCTGCAGAAGTGCCTGTTTCTCTCCATTACCTCTATCTTCTTGCTTTTTGACCTTTCACTCTACAAAACAGATCAGTAAAAAACCCACAGACCCGACCACAGTGTTCATATTAATTCTTTATTTCTTCTGATTAGAGATGAAAAGTTGTAGGCATCCTGTCTACATAATTAATTTAACAGTGAAACTAAAGCCCAACAATACTTAGTGGTGTGTGGAATTACCTTTCACAGCTTCCACTTTTTATTGTAGGAGGGGAGGCTTCGTCTTTTGTTTCTAAGTCTACTCTCTTAGAAACAAAAAAATGGGGTTGTGATGATGCAGCTTATTTATTACTTGGATCCTGAAGAACTGAACTGTTTCAGTGAGTGATGTAGAAGCAGCCATTAACAGGGTGAATAAACTGTCTCAGCTGTTGGAGGGTAGCTGTACGTGGCATTTTGCAAGCCAAGGTAGACTCACACCACCCACACACTGAACCTGTGGGATGCGAGCCAGTGCAGATGAAAACACAGGCTTATCTCAGCAGGGTTTGCTAACACAGTCTCCAGATTTCACTACCACAGCTGACTGCTTCACAGCTTGCACAGGGCTTTCTGCTTTTGATGAGGGCAGCGATAACCTAGTTTTGACTGAAATACAGGGTCTAGACCTCCCCCCATGTAGGGTACTCACAACTGCTTCTGGACTATGGTATAAACGTTTGATTTAGCCGTTTGTGGCTCCCCGACAACCTTCTGTAGTTGTTTTCACGGCTCTATGGCCATTTGCAAATCCGCAGTGGATTTCCCACCAAGCTGAATATCTCACTTCCCACCAGCTGCCACCCCAAGGACTCTTCACAGTTGGATTTCTCTGAAAAACAGTTAAGAGGATCCTACCTTCCCTCTGACTGGGGAAAAAGACATGAAATATTCTTGATGAGCTTTAAACTAGACTTGAAGGGAGAGGGGGATAACATCAGGCTTGCCCGTGATGAGCTNGGTTCTATTCCATGATGGGATTCTAACACTCCAGTTATCTAAGTGGAGCATTGCTAAATTAAGGTGACACAGTTGCATTGAGCTTCTTGAACAAGGTTTCCCAGTAATCTCAGCTGCTCTGCTTTTCATTAGACCTTTTAATTGGACTTAAAGGAGGTTCTAGGCAAAGTTTAGAGAACAGCTTGATTCCTCTGCATAGAAATGACCATTGAACAAGATGTTGGCCAAAAAAAGGCTTACTTGGGTACATACCGTCCAACTTTGATTTGGGACTCCAGACCTAAAACGTGACTAGAAGTGACATAAGGAGACAGTGTTGTTCATAGACTTTCTGCTCCATTCTTTATCTGCAACTGCACTGCTCACGATCTACGTGGACGATTCAATCTGTCCCCTGGTCATTTAATGAGTGACTCCTGGATGAAACTGTAGCCACGTCCTGATTGACTGGCTAGATTACGCCAATAGGACTTGTCCCCTGAAACCCATTTTCACAGCAGATGTTCAGCATATGCCCCCCCAACAGACATTCTTTTGCAAACACCTTCTTCCACTATTTTTTTCTTGAGGTTGGATCAGATCTCTATAAAGAGGTTTATATATTTTAAGAGTTCTTTCAAAAATCTCATCATACCCATCAGAACTGTGCCCTCCCATAAAACAGTGCACACACAACGGACAGGGTTCAAAGCTTTTAGTGGCCAAAGACAAAGGTTCCAAACAGCCCGAGTTGAAGCGCTCAAAGAAAGCCTAAGGAAACAACAGCAGCCATCAGGATATTGTCAAGAGGGAGGCGTGTGGTTGGACAATTCAGAAATGGCTGTGTAGGGAGAAGATCTGGAGGTTGTGTGTGACCCATTCACACTAGCAGTGACTCAGCGGGGGGCAGGAAAGCCACCCTTCCTTTGACAGTGAGGGGAACGCCTTCTTCCCGTTCCACTGGCAGATATTTCAATGCAAATATTACTTCTCGGAAGCATCTCCAGAAGAGGCTAAAGTCACATGCGCAAACCTGTAACCCCATCCTTCAAGAAGACCACCCTGCCTCAGACCTGCTATTGTCCAGTCCCAACTACATGGCTGTCTCTCCCAGCACCACAGATGCCTCCTCCATAACCACATTCGCCTCCAGACGTAGCCCGGCCACCACAGCCATACACCTCACTGCCAGAACTGCAAACACCTTCGCAGCTTGATTCTCCAGCCCCAGAAAATGTGCTCCCTCCACCTCCAGAGATGGAGCC